>VZRE01011296.1:645-162377 GCA_013396775.1 Cephalopterus ornatus | reverse complement strand
TGCCGGGAGGGGGCGGCGCGCGGGAGGCAGCGCGCGGCGGAAGCGGCGGCGGCGGCGCGCGGGGCCCGGGAGGGATCGGGGCTGGAAGGGAGCTGGAAAGGAGCTGGGATAGCATCGACTTCCTGCCCCTCTGCCTGGCCAGGAACACTTTCCAGTAGATCAGAGCTCCATCCAGTCTGGCATCTGAATACTTCCAGGCATAGGGCGCCCCCAGCCTCTCTGGGCAACCTGTTCAGTGCCTCACTACCCTCACAGTAAAGAATTTCTTCCTGATAGCTAATCTAAACCCAGTCTCTTTCAATTTAAACCCATTCACCCCTGTCCTCTCACTAGGTGCTCTTAAAAATAGTCTTGTCCCATCTTCTCTGTAACTTCCTGTCAGGTGCTGGAAGGCCGCAGTTAGGTCACCCCAAAGCCTTCTCCGGGCTGAACAATCCCAACTCTCTCAGCCTTTCCTCGTACGAGAGGTGTTCCATGCCTCTGATCGACTTGGTGGCCCACCTCTGGACTTACTCCAACAGGTCAATGTCCTTCCTGTGTTGGGGCCCCCAGACCTGGATGCAGCACTTCAGGTGGGGTCTCAGCAGAGCAGAGCAGAGGGGCAGAATCACCTGCCTTGACCTGCTGGCCACACTGCTTGTGATGCAGTCTAGGATACCACTGGCTTTTGGATGTTGCACCCTCGGCCTTACCACAGCACAGAGTTTCTTTGGTTTCATTTTACTCTGAGATGACGGGAGATCAAAGATGTAGGAAATCCACAGAGAGGTTTAGAAATCTGTCCAGTGTGTTTTGAGTTTTACTGTAAAAAACTACACTGAAATAATTTTTGTGCGCTCCACTGACATTTTGAATTAAATAATCATTTAGAAAAGATGTTTTTAGATGTCTTGCAATACTTTGTTACACCCTGAACTAATAGAAAAATGTCAGCTTCTAGTAGAGAAACTTATCAAGCACTTTTGCTATGAAATGTAGCTTCCACCTACACAGGTACCGGGTTCCACCATACTTCTACATATTGTCTGTCACTTAAAGACGGCGAGATCACCATGGCCAGTCCAGCCAAATGATGTGTCTGCTTCCCAAACACACAGTAATTTTTTAAAGGCCTAAAGTTATGACCTGCTAGCAAGGATAAACTGTAGATAAATAAAAGGAGAAGGATTCATAGCAAGGAATCAAGGGCTCTCTGTCACTATATTCTTTTTCCTGCCATAGGCATTGACTATTATTTCAGCATTTAAGACAATGGCTGATTGCATTTCCAGTTGCTAGGGAAAATTAAAATTTCACACCTTACAAATCTGACGGGTCACCCCAGCATGGGGTGGGCGGGTGGCAGCCCATCGTTTGCATTTGAAAACGTTCAACTTATCCCCTCACTGGCAGGACAGGGTGACCCCACATGCGCTCACCGCCCAGGTCAGGCTCCACGCTTCCTCCCTCCCTGCAAAGGAGGATGGGTGCCAATAGGAGCTTGGAGAGCTTTTGATGCAAAGCAGCCCGTGAGCTGTAGGGTGGGAAGCACCCTCTTATTCCTGTCTGAGAAAAATGAAAGTGAACCTCACACATGTCACTTTTGGGTTTCACTTTTATTACAAGTTTCTTTAGAGGCTCAGCCTGCAGAACTTTTCTTTGGGATCAGGACATTTTCACTTAGAGAAGAGCGAATTGGAGAGGGGTACGAGCAAGGGGCTTGTTTGACTCGTAACTGCAGGTGGGAATCATGACACTGGCATTACAGACATCCTCCAGCCAAGATCCCTCAAGCACAGCATACAGCTGGATTGTACCTTCCCTGCTGCCTCACCATGACCTTTCCTTCTTCTGTAACATACACCATAGACAGCAGACCATGGAATATAGGAAATTCAAAGAATAATATTGTGACCAGAGTATATTCAGATATAGAATATACTCTGCACATCAAAAGAGGATAGCAAAAGAGAGTGCAAGCATGTCATGGTCCCCAGTACAGAAAGGACACTGATTTTACCATACCTCATACATGGAGCGAGTCCAGAGGAGGCCACGAGATTGATTAGAGGGATGGAGCATCTCTTCTATGAAGAAATGCTATGAGATTTTGATTTGTTCAGCCTGGAGAAGAGAAGACTTCGGGGTGACCTAATTGCGGCCTTCCAGTACCTGAGGGGAAGTTACAGGAAAGATGGGGCAAGACTATTTACAAGAGCACCTAGTGAGAGGACACGGGTGAATGGGTTTAAATTGGAAGAGAGTGGGTTTAGATTAGATATTAGGAAAAAAGTCTTTCCTGTGAGAACTGGAACACGTTGCCCCAGAGGTAATGTGGATGCCCCATCCCTCAAAGTGCTCATGGCTGTGTTGGATGAGGCCTTGAACAACCTGGCCTAGTGAAAGGTGTCCTTGTCCACAGCAGGGGACATCGAACTAGGTGATCTTTAAGCCTTTCAACCCAGGCCATTCTATGACTCTATGCATTCAGTAAAATAGCTATGTTCATTATATAAAGCATTTTCTTCCCTTCACAAAAGTTTCCTTTTAGGTGTGTTTAAACATACACACATCCCTTCACCTAATTTTATTTTTACTTCTAGTTCACCAGCTTGTAAGTCTACCACTTCTCACAAGCTGGACCAGGCCTATGGTTTTCACTGTAAACTCTTAGTAGCCACCTCTGCTACGTCAGAGAGCTTCCTGCCTGCTTGACACGTGAAAGACAATGTTGAATATTCGCAGCCTGTCCAGACTGGTATTTCTTGGAAAACACCACTTTCATGGGCTTTCAAAGGTAAAGATGGCTGCTCTACACCCAGTTGCCACATTGTGGCACCCCATAAACAACTACTCCCCAACTTTGCAGCTTGTTAGGAGACGTGTCCAAATTACCCACATTCTGAAAGGCACCTTTGGCACTTCAGACTACAAGAGTGAATGGAGCTGAGAAGACATCGGTACTTGGATGAACAGGCATAATGTAATGGGAAATAGAAGTACAAGTTTCAAAGCAATTCAAGAGATCTTTCTGTAATGTAACACTGATTATGTCAAAGTTGTGTTGTTTTAGTTCTACAGATGTCAAGTTCAGCTTTTACGTCTCCTAAAATGGTCTTCTCCTTCATAAATTCTTTGATTGTGATGAAGGACTAATCTTTAGTGTGAAGGGAATGATATCCAGCTAGAACTTGACAGAACAAGTGCCATGCATGCTATAAACAGAGGTAAAAAACACCTTTGAGGTTTAGTAAGCCTGAAGCACCAATAAGTCTCATTAAAATTCTCTTGATGAGAAACTACTGAGAGTGACCTCTTGAAGTTTGAGTAACTGAGAGACTGGCAAGAGTAGCAGCAGCATCTCTTCAAACACTGAAGCAGCAATGCCAACAGGCTTTGTAGCTTTCTGGCAAAGCACCTCTGCTGCTCAGGCTCTCAACAATTGCTTGAAATGAGGCTTCAGGCACTTAAGCATTGTTCTGTTTTTTACAGCACGTGTGGCACAACTGTTGATTGATTTGAGAAGCAGCTCAGGCTGGACTGAAGCAGGAACTTCAGCTCTGAGGAGTAAGCAAAGTGCTGCTAGCAGAGCAGGTTGTTCTGGCTTGTTCTTGTAACATTTCATTATGTTGCTTCCTCTCAAAGTGATCCAGAGCCACTTCATGCCAAGCAACTAATTACAGGTTTTTTTCATAAGCCTGTCTGAACAAATTTTAGAATTTAACATTATATCTGGCACTTCTATCCTTAAAAAAGCTGTATTTTATGAAGATTATTTTGCTCCAGGATATACAAAAAGAAAGCGTCTAATCAAGGTTACTGATAATTCTTCACATTTGCAAAGTGCTATACCAAAGGTAGGTTATTATTCTTTTAAGATACTGTTTAGGATCCACCTGTATATTTTTTTCACATTCTGTAAAATAGATGAGAAGGTTGAAGGAGTTTTTCACTGTGTGCTTTTAATTTTGTTTGCCAAATTTGTTATACCACAGAATGTGTCTCTTTTAAATTACATATTTATGCAGCTGTAGTCAGAGAGCAAAAAGAGCAGGCTGCTCCTCAAGGCAAGGCAAGCTGGAAGCCGAGGATGGCAGCAAGGCAGTCAGAGCCACTGCCATGGACAAGGGACACAGTCCTACAGTGTCAGAGTGAGGTCTGGTGACAGTTTTTCTGTACAACTGTAGTCTGCCATGCCAGTAACGGACCAATGCTGTCAGTATTTATTTAGTTCCAGATGTACTTGAAAAACCACATCTTCCTATTTTTTTTTTTAGCTCTGCTTGCCATAAATTCTCCCTGTGTACTTCTGCTTCCCTTACTGTTGTTTCTTGGTCTAACCCCAGCCAGCCACTAAGTACCACAAAACTGCTTGTTCACACAAACCTCCTCCCCAGTGAGACAGGGAGGAGAATCAGGGAAAAAAAAAATGTAAAATCCGTGAGTTGAGGTAGAAAATATTTATTAACTGAAATAAAATAATAGCAATAAAATAATAATAGTAGTAGTAGTAATGGAAAGGGAGACCAAAAAAAGAGAGAAATAAACCCCAATACATACTATTGATGCCTAATAACAGTTGTTCACCACCTGCTGACTGATGCCCAGCCCTGCCCTGAGCAGCAATCAGCCCCTCCCAACCTAAACTACCCCATGTTTATAATAATATTCTACGGCCAGTTCAGGTCAGCTGTCCTGGCCCTGCTCCCTCCTAGCTTCTTGTGCACCTGCTCACTGGCAGAGCCTGGGAAACTGAAAAATCCTTGACTTGCGGTAAGCAGCACGTAGCAATGACTAAACCATCGGCATGTTATCTACATTATTCTCACACTAAATAAAAAAACCACAGCACTGTACCAGCTAAGAGGAAAATTAACTCTGTCCCAGTCAAAACCAGAACACCTTGCTATCTTCATCAATTTCCCTTGATTCCCTTGCCAGGTTTTTTTATGGGTTTTTTCCCCATTTTCATATACTGGAAACAGCTGCATTCATTTCCCTGATAAATCAGGCTGATGTTTCAAACCCAAGTTCCTTCCTTTTCTGTGATGCTTTGTGGCATTTTGCAAAGCAATCTCCACTAAGTATTCATTTTCAATATAGTCTTCCTGCAACTAAAAAAACTACTTCAAAACCCAATATTTTTTTTAGGGCACAAAGTATATATTACCATTCTGAACTGGAATATGCAACGTAAATACCAGTCTCCAACGACACAAGTGCTCCTGCATGTTTTGGGAGAGACTTCAAGAACTTCAATTATCCTTTAATGTAGCCTGGCAGTCCATAGCAAACATCAAGCACTATCTCATTTCTTGCTGCTTTCCCAGAGCACTGACTGGTCCATAAGCAATCACTAATTTGTTTTTGAATGGTCAATGACTCAAGAGCAGCTGATGCCATTTTCAAAACATGCCACGCCCTCTGACCTCTTTATGGATCATTCCTAACTAGTGATTTTAACATTGTGTGGCTTCCCAATATGTTTCAGTAATTCTGACTACATAGGTTTTGAATTCATAAGTGATTTTTCTTGTTTACTGCCAGAGCTTCTTGTAGGAAGGGATAGTTACCTTCAATTTCACATCTAGGTCATGAGATCAGTTCTTGGTCCTGGGCAGAAATATGCAGACGGCATTTAAGCCTCAGATACAGTAAGTAAGAATGGACATACCCTGAGAAGTGGTTAAAGACAGAAGATCTCAAGGGAAAACAGGTAGCTTGAATAATCCTATAAAAATCGCCTGCTGTGCATTTTCTTTTAAGAAACCCCATTTGCATATTATACCAACTGGACTTTCCCACCCTACCCCTTCTCAACACACAGATGATACTGAACGCAACAAGGCTAAACAAGCAATATAGTGAAGACTACATGGAACAACAGTAAGGTTGTTATAGAAAGGTATTGCTGTATTAGTATTTCTGAATATTTAATGTTACTAAGAATTCCTATTTTTTACTGTCTATCAGCTTTGGGGGTTTTATATTGAAATGGTTTATTCATTTCATAGAATCATAGAATAGTTTGGATTAGAAAGGACCTTAAAGACCATCTAGTTCCAACCCCCTGCCATGGGTGGGAACATCTCCGACTAGACCAGGTTGCCCAGAGCCCCCCTCCAACCTGACCTTGAATGTTTCCAGGGATGGGGCATTCACCATCTCTCTGGGCAACCAGTCCCAACGTTTTACCACTCTCATTGTAAAAAGCTTCTTTCTTACATCTTCGAGCTTTAGCGAGGTCTGGAGTTAGGGAGCTGCTAGTGAGGAAATCTGTATTAGTCATAAGCCTGTATTCCTTTTTTACCTTTTTAAAAGTGGGGGATTTGTTTCCCCTTTTTCAGTGAGTGGGAACTTCACTGGACTGCCATGACTTCTCAAATATGATGGAAAGTAGCTTAGTCACTTCCTGTGCTAGTTCCCTCAGGATTCCTGGATTCGTCTCATTAGGTCTCATGGACTTGTGCACCTTCAGGTTCTTTTGATGGATTTGAACCTGATCTTCTCCTACAGTAGGCAGTTCTTCATTCTTCCAGGCCTTTGCCTTCTGCAGCTCGGGCGATGTGGCTGGAGCACTTGCCAGTGAAGACTGAGGCAAAAAAAGGCATTGAGTACCTCAACCTTCTCCATATTCCAGGTAACCAACTTCCCTGTGTCCTTCTGGAGAGGACCCACATTTTCCCAAGTCTTCCTGTTATCACTGATGTACCTACAGAAGCTTTAGTTGTTGTCCTTGAGATCTCTGACCAGATTTAATTCTATCTGGGCTTTAGTAG
The DNA here is from genome assembly GCA_013396775.1 of Cephalopterus ornatus. NCBI lineage: Eukaryota > Metazoa > Chordata > Aves > Passeriformes > Cotingidae > Cephalopterus > Cephalopterus ornatus. The sequence goes on along the minus strand of VZRE01011296.1, from coordinate 155,619 downwards.
TCCTAACCTGATCCCTGGTTGCTCGGACAACGTCTTGGTATTTCTTCAGGTTACCTGAACTTGCTTCCGCCCTCTGTGGGCTTCCCTTTTCTGTTTGTTTTTGTCCAGGGGCTCCTTGTTAATCCATACAGGTCTCCTTGTTCACATATACTATCATAATTTTAAATTTTAAGTTTAATTCCTGCTAACAACAAAATTAATTACATAGGCAGATATTTCAGTTGAAGAAGTTATACCAGTAATAATTTAGCCTGGATTGCAAGAAACTTGATGTATTTTTCTTTTTAGAGTTATGAAACAGGATATACTGTCCCCATTTAAAAAATAACATTATGAATATCTAAAGGTCTTTCTGTTCACAGGTGACATACTCTGATTCATTCAAGATTTGCATCAGCCACTCCCCTAGTTCTGTAACCATAAAGACAGAATTTATAAACTAAGGGGTTCAGGCATACCTGTGCAGCTTTAGCTCCTCCCTTAGCCCTGGCAGTGAACTGGAACAATGTGGGAATCCAGATGCAAACTTTCAGCATTTCCAACTGAAACCACAAGGCTACAGGCCAGCCTGCATCACAGCAGCTGGCTTGGAAATGTACCTCATCCAGCACTCCAGAGAGCCAAACTTGAATGCTTCTAGACTATGTCCACTCCTTCTATATTTAGATTTTAATGTGCAGTCTCTTTTTTGAAGGCTAGAAAAGTATGGTTATATTTAATCTGAGTCAATAATCTAGGCATTTGGGGGGTTTCTAAATTCCCCTTTCCTTACCAATCTTTCTGGTAGCACAAATTTGAAATTCAAGATACAGAAACTCTTTGTTTAAAATATTTTATTAATATATTTAAATAAACTACTAACAGCCTTAAACCACATAAATAAAACCCACTTTGTGCTTACATAAAGATGAATCGTTAATGGGAATATTAACATATTGAATTAACTTTTTGTCCTTTGTTCTCATAACTTACAGTGGTTTGCTCTTTTTCTTTCATTTTTATTTCTTTTTTTCATTTTTATGGAATAGAAACAAGACCATCTTCTTTTTTTATGTCTCTCACAGTCTCAATTCAAAGAATTAGTCATTGAACTCAATTAACAGAGTAAACCAAAATGATGAACTAAGTACACAGAAATGATGATTCTTTGCATCTCCAGAAGAGACTACACCTTTCAAACATTCCTAAGTACCTAGCTATATTATTTTAAAAGATACTATCAGCATAGACTAGTTTAAAGTAGGTTTTAAATAATTTTCAAGGAAAAAAAAAGAAAACTGACTGTTCTGAGTGCATTTGCATTCATTACTCACTTGTAGGAGCTTTTTTGTATTCATTGATGAGATCAGGCATGGGTGCTGGTAGAATCCTCTTTCAGAGCTTTGCAGCTTGGGAATTTGCTCTTCACTTGAGCTTTCCAACACAGCAGCTTAGATGACTGCTGGTTTGATTGCATCATTTATGTTTCCTATGCATTTTAAAAGCATGTATAGAGTCATAGAATCATAGAATCATACGGGTTGGAAGGGACCTCTGAGAAGATTGTTCAAATCTGTGTAGACAGGGAATTGTTTAGAGAGCTGGAGATTGTGGCAGGCTATTTGGAGGCTAAGAATATCCAAAGCTCTTAAATTAATGACTTTCTAAAATGCATTTCTATAATTATTGCATTTAGTATATTTATACTCCAATGTATAGAGGACAACCAAACAGAAACTAACACATAAAAATCTCTACTAATTACAAATCACTCTCTTCCACTGAGGCAAGTTAGAGGTAATAGAGATCGATACCTGCCTAATTATTTGAGCACAGGAAAGAAAGAAAAATATGTCAAAACTATCTGGCTCTCTGGAGTGCTGTGTGATGTCCATTTCCAGGCTGGCTGCTGTGATGTTGGCTGGATTGTCACCTGTGGTTTCAGCTAGAGATGCCCAAAATCCCTGCTCCTGGCACAATATCCCTGCTTCCTTGAAGACTGGATTGGGGTTTTGCTTTTCTTTTTTATTTTTTTTTTTACACTGTAGGTACAAAATCAGGTTTGGGGATAAAGTTTGGAATTGTTCCTTATTTAACAGTGAAGAAACTAACTTCAGTAAGCCATATGTATGTTTTTTGCCTCAAACACATAATCCCAGTCAAAATTTACTGGTTTGAATCCATTTTCACTGAACCTTTCTGAGCAACATTAACTGTTCTTAATCCTTCTATCTGATTAACTGAATTGAACTGTTGGTGTTATAAAGAAACAACATGTTATAAACATCACATCAGACAATAGATTAAGCAATTTTATCTATTTGCCCTTTTTGAACATTACCCTAACATCACTACTTCCAGTCTACTGAAGTTTCCCTGATCTTCACAGTTTTATACTACTACCTTTAGTGGGCCACAGTGTACAAATCCAAGTTATCTGGACTTAAAAACTCTGTGTCTGTCTAGTAAGTTTCTCAATTAGCAGCAGACAATTTTCATGTCATTAATAGTTTCAGCACATTGTTATAATCTTGTGTTTAGTTCTAGGAGTTTAGGGGGAAAAAAAGAGCAACTGACCCCTGCCTTGACTGGCTATGGACCATGTTTCATAGCTTCCAGTTCACATTACTCCTATTAGTTTCTCTTTTCCTCTGCTTTGTTGCCTAATACTGATCAGTTTTGTTGCTGCTGTTGTTTAATTTCGAACTATGTTTTTATATAACTGGTGAATGTGGACAGGCTCTTAGCAGTAGCTCTCTCTAGATTGTGAAGTCTGGGCTTTTTGTCTGCTTATTAAATCTTTTGAAAGACACTCAGTTTTCATTTCCATGTTTCTTTGTATGTGTTTTTCATATTTATTTTTCTCATTACTTTCACCTCTGGAAAATTAGGCAAAAGGAATCACCAACTTTACATATGACCCCAATCTTAAAAAAAAAAATCTGTTCTGAATATGAGATAAAAGCATTGGTGGTCACTGAATAGTCACAAAACCTGTTGAAGAATCAGTTAATCTAGATTTATCTGCAGAAGAAATTGTTGATTTTTTTCCCAGCTTAGTTATGAGGTTATTTTTTAAAGACAGAGCTGGAGAAACTGTCATAAAGAATGTTGTTTAATATTTCTGTAAGCACTAACTCAATTTAAGAGTTTGCTTAGGGTGCAGAAGAGGAGAAAACCCTAGTCTTTCCCTAATACTTCTTAAAATCTGAGCCTGCTGAAGCTCGGGTTTGCATTATGCTCTCTGGAGCCATATAGAAATTCAAGGATTTCCTGCAATTATCTGTAATTCAGAAATTCTCCAGACTACAATCTCAAAAAGCCTTTTTTTCCCCACATACCCTTAAGACCATTGTGCCTCTTAATTTATTTGTTAAGTGTATTCTTGCATGAACCAGGGTGTTTTGTGATTTTACCGCAGGCAGCTAATCTTAGAATCAGCACACACTGCTAATGCTCTCTATGGGATTTCAGATCATAGAAGCAGTGTGGAACTTGCTTTAAGCAACTGTGTGAAACATCATATGGCTCAGCCAAGGCCACAAAACCACCAAAGAGGAAACTCGTGATAATCTGCCCAAGCCCGAGTTCCTTGTTGCTGCAGCTATGACACCAGCAGAGCTGCAAGCAATTTACGGCCAGCAGAATCAAACCTTTGGCAAGAAGTTTTATGCTTACAGCATCCATTTACATTAGAGATTACATTTCTCAAAATCTATGAAAAAATAATCTCAAATTGCAGATAAACATTGGCTAGAGTACTTCACAGGTGTACTCTGAAAAAAATACAACAAACATATCCACATTGATACAGGAGGTAGCAATAAAATAATCAAAGTGCTAAAGAGTGCATAAAAGCACTTCGAGCTGTAAGAATAGCTCAGCAGTGTGTTTAGCATTGATGTTAGGAAGAAAAAAGAAAGAAAGATTAAGAACAAAAAAGTGAGGAGTAAGAGCAAGGAAGATCCAAAAGTGAAATTAGACACAGAAACATTACTCTCTTCATGCTTGGTGACCAGAGCAAGCCCTGGAAAACCTCAGAAGATCACTTTGTGGTTCCAGTTCAGCTGTGTTTGTGTAGTACCTCTGAATCCTCAGGTAAGCCGCACAAGAATTTTGCAACAAATTTCACATGATCTCTTTTAACCATCCTGCTGCGGTGATTTGTCCCTAACAAAAATTTTTCATATTTCCCTGAAGCTGCAGACCTTAAAAAAAAAAAAAAATCCGGTTCTTATATAAGTGCCTAAGAGCATAGGAAATCTAAAAACAAGGTCTGAGCTGTAAGAGTAAGGCTGAGAATTCTGTGGTGTTACCAAAGACAAGTATTGCATTTCCTCTCAAGCCTCAATGGAAAATTGATTTAGGTCCCAATACTGTCATTTTGTCATTTTATAACTGCATCTGTGCATCTAGGCTTGTTCTGTTGACGCTCATGGCTGATAAAGCCAATATGCAACAGGTTCATTTGCTCACGAAGGGGACAGTAACAGCCCTGCATGAAAGTCATCTTAAAAAGCAACACTGCTTTGTCCTTTCTCTGCAAATGGTCCAAAGGATGTGTATCCAGCAATAGTACGAAATATAATGGACTCTTACTTGCTCTGCTTGTTGAGATGTCATTCACTGTCTCCTGCTCCCCTTGTTCTACCTGTCCTGGGCTTCTGAGCCAGCCAGAGTAGTATCTCATCTGATACCTAATCCTTGTTCTTGAAACAGATGTGAAGAAGAGTACAGTATGTTCCACCCTCTATCATCAGAAACACGTGCTTTCAATCCAAACAGTATTACACTCTTTTGTTAAACTAGATTTTAAGGAAAATGGCAGAGTATTTAGTTATGCTGTTATAATGCTGTTAGCTTTTGTTAACAGACAATTTTTTTCTTCTTTAAAAGAGTTTCTTCTATGTAACACTAATAACTGAATAATGCAGTCTATAGTTCCCTGGCTGTTACATGGATGCTGTGGTTTATTTTTAGCAACAGTGTTTTGTAGTACTAAAGCCACAACACTAGAGGTCATTGGTAGTCTTTACATTTTTAATCTGTCTGAAGGCGAGTATTAGAGCTCTTAGGGTTTAGTGATGGGAATTGCTTTTTTAAATTCTTTAAGTGTGGGGTATGCCTGGGATCCATATTCACTCTTGATCTATGGTTTTATAAGTTTTCCACTTCCTTTTGGATTTCTTTTAAGAAATATTTTTGAGAAATATTTTAGGAGTAGGATAGCAATCCCAGAGCGGACAAGGGAATATATACATTAAAAACAACACAATGGTCTAGCAACATGTATGTCATTCCTATGCAATTTCTTTCTTTCTCTCCAATTGGTTCTCAATTATTTTTCAAATCTCTTTTGATATTTTTCATTAAAGGCCAATATGAGGAATATCTACGGAATTTCAATGCAAAATATAGTGTGTAGAATCCTTTGTGAGGTTTTTCAGGAGGGTTTTCAGAGAGTTACTTATCTTTATTCTGTTTCTTTTAGAATCAAGTGATTGCAAAGTTGTCTGAAAGTCTTTTAATATTTCCAAAAGTTATATCCTTGAATATTTCTAATGCTCTAACAAACAGCAGGTAGAAATTTAGAGGTCCAATGTAGCATGACATCAAATGTTTAAGTACTGTTACTGAGATATTATAATAGATACATATACTTAATTTCACAAAGGACTGAAGGATTGAAGTGCTTAATGGTTTTCAAGTTTTGTTCGAATTGAAAGTGTCTGTGTTCAAATATTAAAGATAACTATAACAAAAAAAAATCATAAATTTTTTGTTTGTTCTCTTAAAACAATTTAGGTGGGACAGTCATCGTGGTATCTTCTGCCGAGTTCCAAAGTTGCCATTAGATTTTCTTTCAGCACAATTTAATGCAAGGAAATGACAGTTCAAGTTTATAGAATGAAGTGTTTTCTTTGCAGAAAATGAGTTAAAATACTTTCAAAACCTTGACCTACTGTCATTTTGTTAGTTACTAGGTGAAGCAATGGAAAGGAAAATAAGTAATGCACATATTTCACTGGATTCCAAGTGTCTTTGAATTTGCCATATAGACCTCTCTGAGGACATACTGGGACTTCAAAATCACCTTCTATTCATCTTATTCTAACACTAATAATCAGACATCACCACTCATTACAGTAAGCCACCAACTGAAAGATGATGACAATGTGTTTGCTTTTGCTCACTGAAAACTGGGAAATGTAATTGGTTATTTCTAAATAAATAAAGAAAAGCATTAATAAAAGTAATATTTAAACAGCTTGAAACCTTTACTTCCCTTACCTTTTTAAGTTCAGTATCTACCTTAATCAAGAATGTCAAGTGTAGTTTAGTCTTTCACTAACTCCAAATAAATATTTTTAAATGAAAATTTTGCAGAGGCTTTATTATTTTTTTAATCTTAAATTGTATGGACACCAATCCAGTTTCCTTCAGCTGAACTTGTAAAAATATTTCTACCATGTTGCAAGGATGAACCAATAAATATGGATCTGTTCCTTTTAAAACTTTAATATCAGTGCAGCATTTATCCACTTATCTGTTCTTCAGTTCTCATCATTCTTCAAAGAATAATTGGTGGGGTTTTGTTGTCTTGTGTTTTGTTTTTTGTGGGGCTTTTTTGAAAAGGAAAACTTTTTTTCAGATTTTTTCAAATTACCTTTTTATTAATGATTTTTTTTTATGTTAATAAACTGCCCTGATGTAATTTTGGGGTTCACTATACTTACTGCCTTTTGCCCTTGGAGTAACATTTATGAAGTAAACAGGTAATGTTGGCACCAACCTTACATTCAAGAACAGGTATTAATGCCCTGCATTAAGTTTATCATTTTAAGTGTCTGGTGCCATGGTTCCTTGAGGCTAATTTCACCAGGGCTAAGCAGATTAACAACATCTCAGGTTATTTATGTTTATTTTTCCTCCTGTTTCCTTTCAGATGTGTAAGCATAGTCTTCGCTTTACTCAGAATAACTGGGTGTATTTGAGTGTTGTGAAATGAAAACTGACTTTGATCATTTGTCTGTGGCAAGTAAATGTAGGTAGAAACAGCAATTTAATATGATCTTTCATTCTGAAAACTAATAATATACTTCCTTGAAAAAGTGAACAAATATTTTCAGTGCAATATTACTAATTAAAATTATAAACATGGGTGTTTGTGAAGAGTAAGACTTAAACATATAAGCTATCAATATGGCTCTGTTCTTCACTGAGCAAGCTGAAACAATGCTCACTGACAAACCTTACAATTACCCTAAGTGAACATGGCTCAAACCTGCTCTCTTGCTACTTGATGTAGGAAAAATGAACAATTCATGGGAAAGCATGAAATATATTTAATGCATGTTCTTGTTTTGGCAATTAAAGTTTTAGTTGTTTTTGTTTATTTTGGATTTTTTTTTAGCAATATGTTCTAATGTTTTTCTTCACTAGATATATTTACTTATTGCTTCTGTTCAGTTGTAGTGACGTGTTTTGACTGTGCTTTTTTCTGGCCCACAAATCCCTTAAAGCCCTGACCCAACTGAGACCTGAAGTCCCTGTTCCTTCCCCTATCTTCTGTAATAGTATTGGTTTCAAAGCTCTTTATTTCCTCTCCATTTCATATTTCCTTGCTAGCTTAGCAAGTTCAGTGGCACAAACTTTTTCAAGGTTGAGTAACTATATGGACAGAAAGAAACCTTGAATATTCAACTTTAGGAATTACTTTCTGATTAAAAGTTTTTAAATGAAGTTGGGGAAAAATAGTATTTCATTCTTCTATGAAATCACCAAGCACTTGCAGAAAGTATTTTTGGACACTAGATGACAGTGAAAGATAGTAATTGCAAACAAGATTTTTATAACTGATAACTGGAAACAGTTATTCTGTAAGGTTACGTGTTATGATCACTGACACACCACTAATGTTATTTCTGGAGTTAGATATTTTGCATGTAAAAGGGAATATTCTTGACGTTGTAAGTTTTGCTTAACTTTATGGTTTAGTATTTACAATGTTAATACCTCTATTTTATTTCTTTTCTTAGAAAGGTGTGGCATTTTTAATTTAAAGATAAATGGTGTCGCAGCCCGTGGGAGTAGAGGGACGGTCCACTCCGGGTAGAGCGATTAGGGGATGCCTCGGCTAGCTAGCAAGCTGTGGCAATAGGGGACCCCTGACCCTGTGACGCAAGGACCACACATGCACACAGNCAAGGAGGCAAGGACCACACATGCACACAGAATCAGAGGTTGGAGGAAGTGAACCTTTATTAAATGGCGTCAGCCCCTTTTATAGGGACTGACAGGGAAGGTTCTGGAAAGTAGGTGGGAAGTCGCCTAACTTGGCAAAGAGGGGAAGGCACAGGTGACAAATATGGAAAGAGTGGGTGGAAACATGGGCAGAGTTCTACAAACAAGGGAAAGGAGGGTGGTGCACCAGTACAAACATGGAAAGAGGAGGGATTACAACCATATATGGTGGCAAACTGGGTATTAACAAAGAATTGCATTTAAAATATTAATAAGAACAAGAACCATTCAGTAACATGTTAAAGGTCCTTTAAACAACAATATGTTGAGTCCTGATTAGATGCAGTCTTCATGCAGATGGGTTTCAGCCAGGTTGTTCTTGAACCGGGAATAAAGATCTCTGTCCTTGTCAGTGAAGCCATCCCCCACAAATGGGATTACTGCTTTTGTGACAGAGACCCAAAGCTGCACAATAGAATCACAATGGGATCACTGCACTAGAAGCACAGGACTCATATTGCACTTTCATTTAATATTAGACTTGAGAGAAGAAGTTGATAACAGAAAAAAAATAAAAGGAAATGTATGGACAATAAATTAAAATTCTTTTGATTTCTAACTACTGTAGCTTGATAAGGCCAGAGATTTTTTTCTTATACTTTGGCTATTTTTGAAAATAACAGCTTCTGGGTAAAGTGAGCTTGTGCTTTGGCTCACAGTCATTTTAAAATTAGATGTCCATCTCTGACAAATGATCCAGTATCTGGAATCTTTTATGTTGAATGTCTGCATCAGCTCCTGGTAAGGTACTTTTGCAGTTTTCTTTTCCCTGCATCCAGTTCACAGCCAGACCTAATAGCATCAAGTAAAAGTAAAGTATACTCCAGTAAAAAGGTCTGCTTTTGAATTATTTATCAGATTGAAAAAAACATAAGGAAAGAGAACAAAATTTTGCACCACTGACAGTCTCATCATTAAGGACTTTGAAAACTAGATTAAAACACGTACTTTATCTTTGAATTCACATGCAGGAAAGCTCTGAAGTCTGAAAAAGCATTCATCTGAATTTTTCTTGCCCTGAGCCATTGCTATTCCTTCTATCAACCATATATCCAATGTAATAATAAATTAATAGTAGTACACTTTTTTTTTAAGCATCTTTGGAAGGAGAAAAATAAAGACAGCCAGTAGTTGAACACGGGGCAGAGCCAGCAAACTGGCAACACACTATTGTTTCAAAGGAAAACGAAAACAAAAACCAAACAAACAGAAAATATTAGGGCAAATATAAAAGAAATATGCTGTTCACAATAAAAATGGAAAAGATTGGGAATGAGTCCCAAGACACTGTATTTTAGATGGATGAGGTAGCTTACCAGAACTTAATTTAAATATCATGATGCCTTCTGACTACTGGAGACAGTATGTTTTGGAAAGCACAATATTAGTTAACAATCTTTTTTACAAACATACAGCTGGCACTGAAAAAGAGAGCTTCCTGCAGAGATTTGATCACAAAGCTTTTTCCGGATCTCTCATTAGTACACTTTGGAGTATTCTGATATGAGATCCAGACTACCTCATGATATCTAGACTCTCTGATGTGAGATCCAGACTGTTCAGCCCCGCAACATTGTCAGCTGGACGTTAGCATCTACAAGCAGCATGCAGGTATGCTGAGAAAAAATTGGTCCCAAAATATGGGCAGTAGTAAGAAGTGCACACTGCTTTAGAAATAGAATTGCTATTGTATAGCCAAAGTAAATAAATAATTTCTTTAAGTTGTTTGTCAATCCTCATTTCTCAGTTGCCTTCGTAGGTCCTCAGAAGAAAACAGCTCTTTTCAGTTTAGAACTCAATTTTAGGTTAAAGGTCTCAGCGTGAAGAATGAACATATTACTGGTGTGTGACATGTTGAAGCATCTGAGCCTAGACTAATGGCAGCAAGGGTAGCTGAGGCTGAAATGATTTTGCTCTAGTGCTACAGAAGGCCACAGTCACTGGCTGAATTGCAAATAATTTGCATCAGGGATTGTTGCTTGGGAATAATTGCCTTTTGCTCAAGTTTTATATCACAAACTTAAAAAAAGGTAAAACTGTTCAACAGAGTCATGCTTTGGGCCAGGAAGAATTCCTGGGAAATGAAAATACCATCCAGGTGGTTTGTGCCATCATTTAGTAAGGATTCAAAATTGAGACATTCCTGACATAATGTTGTTGTAGGTGTACAAGCAGGAAAAGAAATGTTTCACAGACAGTGTATAAGATAATGCTAAACTCAAAACTTTTTTATGCACATTTTTTAAAGCATAAAGTATCTGATAACAGAATAGGAAGCTTGCTATTGCATGGGTATACAACCTTTCATTTCTGTAGTTTTGTGCTTAAACAGCAGAGCATTCTGACTTCTGATGTGTGATACAGTAATACTGTCTCCTGTGGAATTTTTTAAAGGCATGAATTTTCAGAGAGACTTTCAGAGTCTGATTTATAAAACTGTTTCAGCTATTACTGTTGAATAAATGTCTGGGAAGAGCATCATTTTTTCCTTCATTTTGGGTGTTGGAAATAATTGTGGGTGTTTCTCTCCAGACGCTTCTCCCTACACCATTTCTATGAAAAGAAAACTGAAAGTTTCTAACCCACAGGGGATCTAAAATAAGCAAATTATATGCAAAGTCAAAATATTTTGTCCTTGGTTTTATCTATGCATATTTCTATTGGATGCATATATTTTTCTTTTAGACATTTTTGGTCTTCCAGCTGAGACAGAATTCTCTCTAGTGAAAGGGAGAACTATTATCAAGAAATTAGCCTAAACTGTTGGGGGTTTCTTGCTAATTTACAAAACACAAATATTGGAAATTTGATAGCTTTATAAACATTTAGACTAAGCAGAAAAACCTGTTTGTTTCACTTCTCTTGTGTTACTAGTCTTTGCCCTTACTGCTGTCAAAGGCAGGTGTGCTTGAATGTCAGAATCAATGCAGGGTCTGGACCAAGCAGTACTGCTGCAAGCCTAGGAAACAAAATTATAATTTCACATACATTTCACATACATTTCAAGCTTTAAACCACTTCAATTTCAATTCTAAGGTGAAAAATGTGCCAAGAACTTGCTTTAACTATTTCCCTTTCTACAAACTTCTTCTTTTTATTGTGAAATACAAGATTACCAGCTATGGACACTTTTGTGAGGAAGGAGCCAATTTTTAGTTTGAAATTCAAATTATATTGTATAGCTATGCAGAGTTGGATACAAGCTTTGTGAGGCCATTTGTAAGTAGCAAGACATGCATGCCTACAGAAATCTTTTTTTTTAATTTATTCCTCAGCAGTTATACACATTGCGTAGTAAAGCTCCTCCAGATAAGCCTTTATTCATTAAAGTATCCCAGAAAATTCCTGCCGTTCATCTTATATTCTTAAAAGTATTTTTTCATTTTATAGTAAATTAGATAGAATAAGAATAATACAGATATGGCAAAATGTATAGAGTTATAAATGGTGGATTTAATCAGTATAATCTAAAACCAAATGTACAGTCTAAACTGAATGACCTGCAGGTTATCATATTGTCTACTAATTTTATCCAATTGATAAAGAAAATATTAGCTGTGTTTTAGAGGTCCAAAAGATTCCATCAATTTTAACAAAGATTAGATGGATATATTTTGTAAGCTGTGGGAAAAAAATAAAAAATTACACACATATGTACACACCATATGCAAGCTCCCCATTTGGATTAATTCTTTATCTCTTATCGGTAAGGATTCAATGGTTCTCATATTATGGAATAATCACCAAAAGTGCTTCAAGCTCTTGGAACTGATGTATGAGTGAATATTCATGAAACACCAGAATGTATTTCTTAGTACAATTAGTGGAGATTAACCACTTGTTTCAATAAGGTCAAGATTATATCTTATGAACACCTATATCCCTAAATGGTAGTATAATGCAGTGGAATAGTGCCTGTTTTGCAGTTTTAAAAAGGTAGAAGATACACAAACCCCTAACAGGATAATTGTAAGCATAGTACATGGAGTGCCAATAGGGCATGCCAAGAAATGATCCAGATGTTCAGGGAAGTTTCACTAAAAAAAGTAAGTTTCAGCTCTGCAATTGATATATTTATCTGATAAAACATCACTACCAAAATGTGTCACTGGACAATGAGTGGCAAAGAGTAATCAGATTGGTGGTACCTCCAATGTTGGGTTAGCCGAAGGCAGTGTTTAATCTATTTTCAACTTCTAAAGAGGCATTTATTGCTTTCGTTGACCTTATGAAAGGATGACTAAATGTAGCCATTTATTACTTTCCTGGGAAAGAACAGACATCCTCTCTGCTTAACTTGAGCTTAGAATCACAGAATAATTTAGGTTAGAAGGGATTTTTGGCATCCAACCCACGCCCAACTCCCCAGCCTAACTTGCAGGACCAACCTCAATGTCAGATAAGAATGCTCAGGGCCTTGGTCAGTCATCTTTTAAATATCTGCAAGGATGGAGATTTCACAACATCTTTGGTCAGCCTAATCCAGTGCTTAACCACTCTCATTTTTATTTTTTATTTTTCTTTATAATTGACAGAATTTGTCCTCCTACAGCTTGTGAGTATTGCCTGTCATTCTATACAATTCATGGAGAAGCTGGAGTGAGTCTTCTATTGCCAGTACTTACACGGCTGAAGACTAGTTACACTCCCTCACCTTTAGTCTTCTCCAGTCTGAAATAAGCCACCTTCTTTAGTGTCTACTCATGTTATGCTACAGCACCCTAGCAGTGTTACAGACTTTATGCTGGACTTTGGTTTCTCAGTCTCTGTTTTGTACTGGGGAGGAAGGGTACACAGCAGAGGGAGAGTATTGTAGGTAAAACATACCCTTGCAAATGCTAACTAGAAAATCTGTTCCCTTGACTTCTCCATACACTCTTGTTAATGCAGCCATATCATCACTGCAGGGACACACTGCAACCTTACCTAAATTTTTGCCTACCATCATCCCAGGCTGTTTTCTGCATGGTTAATCCCCAGTCAGCCAGAGCAAAACTTCTGCTGCTGGATAGGATTATTTTGTCCCAGGCATTGGAATTCCCCTTTATCTTTGCTAAACTTCTGGAGGTTTCTCCCAGAAAACCTCTTCCTCATACCTGTCAAAGCTCCTCTGTCAAGCTCCTCTTTCTGCCAGCATATTGACCGCTCTCTCCAACTTAGTGCCACTCACAAGCTTGCCGAGGGTGCACAGTGTGTATCCCATTCAGATCATAAAAGGAGATGTTAAACGCTATCTGCTCCAGAATCGATTATTGGGCATAGTGCTTGGCACTAGCCATGGTCAGGCTGCAAACTATGGACCCTGCATTGAGGCTAAAGGCCCAATCAGTTTTCTGATCTTTCTTGACCTTAAAGTAAAGCTATCCAAACCCCCTCGCTACAGTTTGTCTCTAAGTATGCTGTGGCAGAAGATGTTGAAGGCCTGGCTAAAGTAAAGATTTAAAAAATTGACTGGTTTTTTCTGTGTTCACAGAACCAGTCAATTCCTCATGGAAAGAAAGAAGCCAGCTGCTTTGCTAAAGCCCCTCGGGCTGTTCCCGATCATCTGCTTGCCCAGCATGTGCTGGGAAATGCCTTTCAGGCAGTCTTGCTTAAAAACAGTCCCAGAGAAGAGCTGAGGCTGCCCAGCCTATACCCTCCACCTTGCCACTTTTTAAAGGCTGGCATAATACTAATCTTTCTACTTTCTCATAATCTGTTTTCTCATTCACTTTCAAAACAGGCTATTACCCTATGGCCATTTTGCTGCTTCTGTGGTATTTGCCATCTGAAATTGAATATTGTTTCAGTACTATATGACCTGCATAACACTTCTTGCTAAAAAAAAATTAACAAATTAAGAAAACATCTTCATCTCCAGCCCTCCAGTGTTCTCAAAGAAATGTTTTAATTGTTTTGTTTGTGTCTATAATGGCAAGAGTTTAAAGTGCTACTGTGCTGAATGATCTAAAAAAAACCTTCCTAAGTACAAAAAAAGAGGATGTGACATGAATTGCATCAAGGAATAACACTTTCTTTTACTACATAGCAGTAATAAAGCATACTATTTAATTAAGAAGTAAGATAATAAAAAAATCTACATTTACATTTGTTTAAGTAAGTCAGCTATAATTGAGATTCAAAAATACTATCCCATGCTCTCCTGAGACTTTATCAAATAATTTCCTGGGTGATGAAACTGCAGAGAATTTTGCAAGAGCAGATCACTGTTTTCTCCAAATTATATATAAAACTTCTCTAATTTTAATCTCAGTGTTGAGAGATCATGAAGATCGATGAAAGTAGAGAGTTTGGTTACAGAACACTTATATTGTGTTAGCTAGATTTCGTAAATACAACTTATTTTTCATAAGGATAGAAATGCACTAATAAAATAAAGACTTAGGGTTTTAGAGTTACAGCTGAACACATTTCTAAGCACTTGCCTCCTAGTTCAGCGAATGTATTAATGCAGACTTCAGGAGTTGTGGATTTTCTTGTAAAGCCAGTAATTGAACCAAGACAGCTGCTTGTGGTTTTGCCTGTAAAACCACAATTTGTACTGATCCAGCTGCTCAGCAATGAGGCTTTGCCATCAGTTGGGTTGATATAGCAACAAGTGGTTGTGAACCTGAATAACCTTCCATTCAAACAGCAGCACCTTGGAACAGTGCCAGTGAGTAAAAGCTGCTTTTCTGCAGAAGATGAGACTGTGGTAATGGAAACCCAAAAAATTTAATGTGCATGTATCAAGAAAAGGCACTTTAAATGGTTAGATCCATAGTTTTGACTCGACGAAATGTGTAAAAGTTGAAAAATTTGCTTGAGTTACTGAAACACCTAAAATTTCTGTTAAGGGACAGCAATAGTTTTGGCGTTAGAGCAACTAGAATATCAAACACCTTCCAGTCCAACAGTCACTAAAGCCCATAGCTAACTCTTTTCAAATTGCTGTCTGCATGGAAGCACCTAAAGCTAGCCTTCAGTATGAAAAGCAGCCACATCAGAGGAATTAAAAAATTGTCCTGTAACTGTGACAACTGGTTATCTTCATTTTTTCATACCTAAGTACAAAATCTATTTAAAAGTATGTTTTCCCTCCCCTCCAGAAATTCACCCTGCCACTAGTAAAGGTGAATAAAGCTCAACTCAGTGGAAAATAATTTCTTAGTGTGGAAAGTCATGATTAAGTTGATTTAGAAATGTCAAAACAGGGAACATCTGAGAAATAGTTGACCAAAAAAATTTTACCTTCTTACGTACATAGTTTTAGGAAACAGATTGAATAGAGTCATAGAAAGGTTATTAAAAGGGGGCAATTAATTTTCAAAAAATCTTTGATTAGTTTAATTATTAGTTAAAATTATTTGCATAGCTTCTTGTTCCAACCTCCTTAAGGGATTTATTAAAGGATATACTTAGAGATATTTGTTTAAAAATATTGAAGGTAAACAAAACTGTAATTATACTCCTTCAAATTCCAGCATTAAAGAAATGCTCTGAAACAGCATTTTCAAACTCTTTCCTTAAAAACAAAACAGAGCCAAAAAACCCACTTAAAATTGGAGAACACTTCTGAGTAAGGGAAATATGCTGTAGTAACATATAGTTTGCAGAAAGGAGCACAGTGACAAGTGTGGAAGAAGCAGAGGAGAGTTCCTCTGTTCAACTATGGCTGCAATATAAACTGTATATGTAGGACTTTTGCAAATCACCACCGAATACGGATTTATGGTTACATACATTTTGTGTGAGCAAACCAGACCTCTTTCCCTCAAGTTGCTCCAATAAAAAACAATTCAAAATCTTTGCTCCTGCTTCTGTATTCATTTGATTTAAAAGAGTGAAAAACCTGGCCATTTACCTAAATTTCAGCTTTACAACAGAAAGTCAGTTGAATGATTTTTTTGAGTTACAAAAGACTACTGAGAAGAAAACTTTATGTTATCCATTTACAAGTGGAACCAATTTTCACAGTGGAAGTATTTAAGGGTTTCTTGCACTATTTAATAAGAAACATATCTTCAGAACACAAAGATATTCTACATGATTTTAGTGAGGCATTCACATGGTTTCTTGGTGTCTGGTGAACAGGTCCAGTGAGTGTTTCAAACGAGCTTGAGAGGACCTTACAACTGCAAGTTAGTGTGAGCAGAAAGAAACCATTTATCTGTCTTTTGCTTGGTGCCAGGAGATTGCTGCTATTTTGTCTTCAAGACAATTCAATAATCATATCAAACAGCAGGAAAACTGAAGCTTGCAGAAAAGCTGAGGAGAATAAATCAATCAAAAACTACATCTTTTACCAAGAGAAAATAATGTTATTAAGAGTTAGTCATAAGTAAATAGTTCTGAAAAGTCAAAATGGCACAATATCTACTAAACCATAATATTTGCACAGAAATATGGCCAGGAGTGAAGACAGCATGAACAAATATTAATATCCATTTCACCATATATCTGTATTTAGGAAAGTCATACTTTCGGTTGTTCAGTAACAGATATATCCAGGAAGTCTGGAAAGCAATGGAGCGAGGGAACAGGAACCTGAGAATTTTTTGGTAATTTTGTTCAACATTTTATGTGCATTTGGTTTCCAGATAGTTGAAAGGGAAACACAGACACATGAGAGTATCTTATTAGCTGGCTCCTTCTGCTAGGATGATAAGTGATGAAGCAATGTACAGTATGAACTTTGACATCTTTGAATTTCAGAGTTGGTGTTTCATTAAAATTAATTCACAGTTCACAGCTCTCAAAGGATAATTTCAGAAAGGGAAAGAAGACTCACAAGCACTTGTATCCAGCCAATCACAACAAAGGAAAATCATGAGTTTATACTTACATTTCTTTGAACAGCCACATCAGCTATTGTTCCAGTTCATTGCCTTAGTTGCACTACTACGATTTTTTGTGGAGCTGTGTTATAGATAAGGAACAGGAACCAGTTAAAAATAGCCTTTTTTCACTACTAGTTTAATTTTCATCCATGAATTTCCCCTTCCAGTTGATCACAATATATTAATAAGAGAGTGGAACAGGAGCAGGGATCAGGGCTGGAAGCAGCTTATTCTTTTATTGTAAGAAATAACTCATCATGCTGACAACTGTACTTGGAGGTTTGGCACAATTTGCCATCTGGACGGTACCAGGGATGGGGATTCCTGTTTGAAACATAACTCCAATTCTGCTACTTGGGAACCTAGTTACAATGTTTTCAAGTTGCTAATTTTCTCCACTTGTATTTTTCACCACTTGAAATCTGGCTATGCAACTTGATCAAATTATTTACCCTCTCAGGGCATGACCAAGGAGAATTACAGAGGAGACAGTGACTGGGTTTTATGAGACTAGAAGAAGGAAATCCCATTCTGCAGAAAATTCTGAAATTAATTACTTTTATTCCTCATCAAATCCTCCCCTTGCTCAAGTAGAGGGAGTAGGAAAGGTCACAGTACACTGAGGATAATGTGTTAAATACTTGGCAAGCTAAGTTGATCTCTTGGGAAACTGAAAATATGAATGAACAACAATTTTAATGAAATACAACTTCAAGTGACCTTAATATATTGACTAATATTGATAAAATATAGAATTCAGACTACATTTTGAGTCACTATAATGCAAAATTTATGTCATTTATTCAGAGAAATGCCACTGAAATACTTCTTTTCCCATTAATTTTTTCTCAAATGAAACTTTATCACTGTTATTAAGGAAAAGGAGAAATTATTAAGAGAAGAAATTAGCAGAGATCTTGCAGCAGAGAAGTGAAATTCTGTTCTTGTTAGAAGATCAGTACAGAGCAATACATTAGGGGGTTTTTTGATGCCTTTCAAAAAGTATAAATAAAATGTTCACACATAGGCTCTTCCATCTGCTTTAGCTATCTAAAGCTTCACTAAGGTGTTTTTGAGTGTGAACTACTTTTCTTAAAATTCTAGAAGAAAGAAACATAATGTTTCATCTCATCCAAAAATCATTCAACAAAAGAAGAAAGAGCAAAGAAAAGATCCAAATATCACTGAGGGCAAAATATATTCTCTACTTTGGCATCCAACAGTCCCAGTAATGCCAAATATGCTCGCAGACAGGCTAACTGCTGTTATTACTTGCTTTGAGGTGCCAAAACTGGTATTTGGAGAGTGATGTTAGAAAATGAAACATTAATCAGCATACATTAGTTTGTCTCGTAGCTATCTATGTTAGTAAAAACTGTGTGATATCGTATGGCAGACACCCATGCTAAATATCTGTTTTTGCAAAAGTTCTCTTTAACATTTCTGCCAAGTATCAGGTCAAGGTTCAGTCCCTCTAACAGAATAGTACAAGTAAAAGCAAGGACTAAAGGTACTACTGCACCCTCCCTGATGCATTCTGCCATGCATCAGCCCATAGAATATCCAGTTTTCGATATCCCTTTTGCACTACAGACCTTAGGGCAAGTCCTGTAGCAGTACCAAAGGCAAAAGGCAGAGAAAAATGTCTATCTCATAGAGAACACCTCACAGGACTTAAGGTAGCTGCCTAAAATCACACTATGTCTAGGGCATATAGTTTATTGATTATTGCCTTATTTTCTCCTCAGTCACTGCAGGTTTTGGGTCTGATGAGTGTTTTGTTTTGTAGGACAAAATATTTTTGTTGTTCTTTGTGTTATAGAAAGAAAGAAAACCTGTGACACTATCCAGTATTACAGAAGACAAAGTCAAAAAAAGCGGGTGGTTAGGTCTGTGATGGTAACTAGCTCCAAGTAATTTTTTTCAGAATCTGTTTCCTAAAAATTAATCCAATTATAGCCTAATCCTGCCATCGTTATTAATCGTTATTTTTTTCTGGTTAGTTAATGATACATCAGAAGTCATACTTTCAAAATTCCTCAAGTTGTAGCACTTTTCTTCAACATTTTTACACTTAACTCATTTTTTCACTAAAACTCTGCTAAAGATATTTCTTTCGGAGTCTGTCAATGTGTCCTGACAGTATTTAAAAATTATGTAAAAAGACACTGCTGCGGGTTGACCTCTACACAGCTGCTTGCTCACTCCCCCTTTCCCCCAGCAGGAGAAGGAGCAGGATAGGAAGGAAAAAAGGCAGGAAACTCCTGGCTTGAGATAAAGACAGCTTAATAAGTAAAGGAAAAAGAAAGAAAAAAAAATTATACAAAGATAGTCACCCTCTCAAGAAGACGGAGTCCCATCTAGTGTCTGAGCAACGGCCCCAAATCTCCACCCTCTTTTTTTCTCTACACCAGTTTTTATTGCTGAGCATCCAGACCGACATGAGGAGCAAATAGCTAGCTTCAGACCCTCGATGCTTTCAGTTTCTGCAGAAATCAAGACATACATTAAGGAAAGAGCAAGACACTACTCATAGTCCTTGGGCAGAATACTTTCTTCTACCTATTTGCTCAGAGCATCTAATCTCACCCAACAGAAATGCTTTTGTATAAAGGAGATCTTACTGAAAATACACCAAGCAATCCTTTTTACAATGAAGAAACACAGCAGTGAATATAAAATGTGATCAACAGCATGAACTATTTTTTTTTTCCAACAACAGTTCAAAATAAAGGTGTTTTTATGTTAGTGTCCTATTTCATCTGGAGAATTATTCTTCAACTGTAACACAATTCATTTTAATGCAAGTGTAAAGTACAGAATATAGAGGGTTTAACTTTACTTAAAAAAAACCCCATATTTTAATTACTGAAAATCTCAATTGTTAGAAACCTGTTAAAACACAGGGGAAAAAAATTATGTCTGTAAACATATGTAAGGCTAAAGGTATGGGTTCTTACTTCATGTGGTGGAGATAACTAGGATATGCTTTACCAGATCCACATAAGTGACCTACAAGGTCATCATGAGGAAAAGTATTTCCATATATCCAGGCAGCACCCTCTTGTTTCATGTTGTGCCTGTGGTCTCTCGTGCTCCCACTGTTGCACTATGAAGAGCCCATCTCTGTTGTCTTGGTATGATATCTTGGGTATTACATGTGAAAAATGTAAAAATGTTTTTCTATTTGTTGTTAGTGTAAAAATATAGACTTAGGACATGGTTAATGCAATCACAATTCTGATTAGCTGTGCAATTTTTGAAGAAGACTAGGAATACATAGAAAATAGGAGTTCTGTTTTTTCCAGAGGACCAAAACACTCGCATACTGTTAGATATATAGTGGTGTTTGGTTATAACTGAAGACCTCAACCTGAGCTTACTTAAGTCAGTTTTATTTTCAGTAATGGATGGTCTTATATCTTTTCTACTTCATCTTTGACAAGACGTAATACAGGAAAATACAGTAAGTCTCACAAGAGCACCCCTCCTGAACAAGTGAACATTAAAGTAAGATGTTTTATTAGGGAACACTCCTAAAAGTTACCAAAAAGTAAACATCAAATGCTTTATGATGTACAACAATTGAGAACTGAACTACACCTCCATGCTGGAGGAAGTACAGCAAGGCAAGAACCCCAGAATCACAGATTCATCAAGGTTGGAAGAGACCTTCAAAGTCATCTAGTCCAGGTGTCAACTAGCACCACCATAATCACCCCAGAACCATATCTCCCAGTGTCATATCCAGATTCCTCTTGAAAATTTCCAGAGGTGGTGACTCCACCACCTCCCTGGGCAACTTATTTCAATGCCTGATGACTCTTTCTGTGAAAATTTTTTTACTAATATATAATCTGAACCTCCCCTGGAACAACTTGACGCCGTTTCCTCTTATCCTTTTACTTGAGACATGGCAGAAGAGACCGACCCTCATCTCACTATGACATCTTTTCAGGTCGTTACAACTACTGAGAGCAATGAGGTCCCTCCTGAGCCTTCCCTTCTCCACAGTAAACAACCCCAACTCCCTGAGCCATTCCTCATGAGAATTTTTTTCTAGATCCTAAAGAAGCTGCCATGATTTCAAGCTTAGCTTTACCAGGGCTCAATCCATAGTTTTCCAGAGGTCAATAATATGCATGGTTTTCCAAATCCTCCAGTCGTAATTTCATTCTGCAGACTGCACATAAGCAGGCAAGGTAATGTGAACATTAACTTGAGCTTATTATAGCTATGATTATGTAATACAATTGAGCCAGTCTGTCTGTATTTATGAGATCAGTCGACCACATATATCAGTGTATGGATGTGTGAAAAAAGCTGTAATCCCCCCTGAGACTGGCAAGAGACTATTCACCTCAAGCGTTGATTAAAATGTTCCTGCTAATTTAACTTAGCTCTATAAAATAATATAAAAACCATTAACTTCAATGATGGGTGTCTATGTTGGAACAAGGAAATCAGATGAGCCTCATACTATACTGTTTAATTGAGTGTGGGTAGAGAGATAAATTATTTTCACTAAACCAAGTTTGGATTGTTGTAGACTTTGCTTCCCTGTAATTGTTTTATGCCACTGAAAATTGTGGGGATGAAAATGTTGAAATCAATCAGACCTTTTTTTTGTTTTCTGAGCAAGCAGCAGATTAGCAATTTTATTAACATTTGTAGACAGGTGAGTTGATCCTTTAGTTCTCCCTCTTAAATATATTTTGCATTTCTAATAAATTATTTACACTGTCCTGTGTATGTTCATGACAAAACTAATAAGCACTTTTTGTTAAACAATTACTCCGATGCCCAAATGTTGACAAGCTGCTTCTGGAGCTGGAAGTTGAAAACCAGTTTGTAATATGGTCAGTAACAAGTAAAAAGATGGTTAATTTTAAATTTAGAAAGATGGGACGCAATTCAAGGGGAATTAAATTTTTTTAAAAATTTACCATGGAAGTGTACATACACAAGACTGCAGAGGAGAAAAATAAAAATATATAAATGTGACTGATAAAGAGGAATTTTTTTAAAAATATTTTAACATTTTCCAGAGAGGGAAAGCCCTTTTAATTTAAACTCCATACTTGTTGAGCTGAAACGAAAACTGTCAGAAAACAAAACTCAAATGTGTAGCACATGGGAAATAAAAGCAAGAGATTCAAACTGATAACAATGAAATGCCAAGAAATTTCACAGTTACAAGGAGGAATACGTGAAAATTATGCCCAGGAAGATAAGGATAAGGCATTTTTTAATATTTTAAAAACACTAGAGTCCGACTGTAGTACAAGTTCAATCCAGCTGCCAGCATCATAACTACATTTGAAGCAGGAGCTTTACACAGGGCTGTTATAGTGGCTTTTAAATGTACCTGAGAAAACAGGTGGAGACACAACTGTACCTTTGGGTACCCTTGAGAACTTTTCTTGCAATGCTTTTGACTACAAGAACTTTCCCCATAGCATGGTTTTAGGCATTTTGATATTGGTAGGAATAGAATGACTTGATATGTTAGAGAAATCAGGATCCATTTTATCCGTAGAGACCTTTTTGAAAACAAAGCATTGCGATAGTGCAATAAAATTGGAATAAAAATTCCCAGTGCTATTAAAATTCCTCTTAACCAGAACCTCTATCATCCCATTCGTTTCTAAAGTAGACTCTTCATCTGCTGCAACTTAACCTCCTGTAGAGGTCCTTATTGTTAAAGGCTGAAATGGCTATGAGGTTTCAATTTATTTTTTTGCCTTAAAATGAAATCTCTGCATTTACTGTCTCTCTCTCTCTCCTTACGTCTATGCACAGTTTTAGGTCATAGCATGTGCTTTTATGAGATAATCTTTCATGCTGTTCATGCTGCTCTCCATCTATAATTGAACAAACATAACATTTTTTCTCTCTTAATTACTATTATTTATAAAATCTTATGACTATACGTGTTGATGGTACCACGTCTTTCTAAGAGATCTGCTATGAAATTTGGCCAGGTTTCACATGGGCGTGTTTTACAATGCTCAGTGAAAGCTGAATTCATGATAGTGTTGATACATCATTCAACAACCATCCCACACTTAAAAAGCTCGGAGAACAGTCACAGACTACATATATTGCTTATGACAAAAAAACTCCACACTTTTAAAATGGAATTTAAATGCACCATTGGCAACTGGAAGGATGAAGAAAAGCCATGATTTTATTTTTGATGGGTAGGTACACTTTCATAAGACTGTTCATTTATAACTTAGTTTCGTTCATACTGTCATCCTACCAAATCTTAAAATTAAGACAGATTTGAAGCCTTTTGAGTTTCTGCAAAAGGAAGAAGAACACAAAAAAATTAATGAAGGATTTGCTGTGGGGTTTTGTGTGTTTTGGTTTTTTTAATTATTAAAAAGTAAACACCTTGTCCCATAAGGACTGAGTAGGCTCAGTTTCATTTCAAGCCTTTCTAGTGCAGTTGTTAAAGCTTCTCAGCAGAACTGACTTTCCAGTCATAGCTTCAGATGACCTGAAACCTCCCTGGAGTGGAATGCTACATACCACAGCGAATGTACACTTTTTGCTTCCTCTCAGTACCTTCTGATACCCACAAAGGGACATGATCCCCAGCCTACAAGCATAGCTGTCCACACATGTCCAACTGCTTCAAAGAAGAGCTCTGACAAATACCTGCCAGGTGCAAGCCTTGTTCCCTGTGCTACTACCAAAGATAGCACATTAGAGGTAACAGACATAGACTTTGAGGTCAGGCTGGGTGGGCTTTGAGCAACCTGATCTAGTTGCAGATGTTCCCACTTATCGCAGAGAGGTTGGACTAGAATATTATTTAGCCTTATTTAGAGAATGGGGGCAGGGGGGTGGGGGGAAGCAGAAGAGATAAAACTAACCCATCTGCTTTAATCCATCTGGTAAAGTACTATTAAATCTGTGAACAAGTGTAACGATATAACTGTGAACATGAGATGAGATGTCAAAATCAAGAAACAAGGAATGGTGAATCAGCTTTTCAGATCTACTCAAGAGAGAAAAGAGGAAGTTGAATGGAACTGCATTTGAATTTTCATGAATTGAAATAAAACGAAGATGTAATTTCAAAATTAAATTATGTTTCAATGTAACTGAAATTTTTATAAAATTACCTTTATGAAACCATGGAAATGCAACAGAGGAGTATTCTGGCAATTACCTTTGTGTGACTATTGCCTTGTTTAATGGTCCTTGTCCATCAGCATTTTCCAAGCCACAACCTTTTATCCAAGCTCATTATTTGAGCTAGGCATAGATCCAATGCACCTAAGCATATGCAGTGTTTTAGGACTGAATCTTGCCTCCTTCTTGCAAAGACTTTATAAACTAACCACTCTGGAGGAAGCAAATTAAGGATGCACATCAAGTTAATTGTCAAAAACAGCATAGATACACAACTGAAAGAATGAAAATTTTGTATGTGTGGTAGTTATAATACCATATACATGGAGTTGTTGAACACAAATAAAGAAAGCTAGATGAGTCTGAAGAGCCAAGGTGAGAGTCACTAGCCAGTGCATGAAACTGAAAGCACCAAATCTACATTTCACAGCAGAAATAGTAATTCTCCCAGAGTAAGTGAATGTCCTGCACGCTGGACTTCACTGTTACAAATAGTAATGAAGCAGAAAGCTTAACAAAATTCAAAATAGAATAGGAGGTGCTGAAAAGGCATCAGAGTTAGAGTAGTAGGGAATGAGGAGAAAGATACCAAAGGTATCTGAGGAGTCCCTGCTTCTGTGCACAACGGTCAGTGTCTTACTGTTGGCCACAAAGAATGATCTGAATTAACATTACTGAAGTAATGTTACACTACCATACTGCTCACATGAAAATGTTGCAAATGCCCCAACAGTCCCCTTAACACAGACCACAGTTTTAATTCTGAACATTACAAAACCTACAAGGGCTATTTATCACTCATCTGCTTCACTGAGATGCCAACTTTAGGCAAGATGGCTGGTAATTTACAGAGAGTGTTTAGGCACAACACTGTGTGTTTTCCCTGCCAATGAGAAAGTCAAAGCCACCGCTTAAGCACGTGTTTATAGACTTGAGTCATTACAGTATTGCTTTCAGAATCATTATATCAGGATGTAATAAGTATCTCTTAACTAATCCTTCTTTAGCACCTACTAAAGACAAAGTCAGAAGTTCTGACTTATCTTCAGATAAGTCTAATGCTTCTGATGGTTGTTTAGGCCAATCCTCTTAAACTGTGCATAGCACTGCCTAACACATCTTTAAGGGTTTGTTACTATGTGATGCAAAGTATTGGAAGGAATAGCAAATGCATATATGCACATTTTTAAGCCTGATGCAAATGTGCATATCTCAGATCGCCTCTTAAGTTTCTACTAACAGTGACCCAAACACAAAAAGAGCCCCTTGACCCCTACAATTTAATCTAAGAAAAACAGAGGGAAACAAATACTACAGATATTGCATAATTTAGTTCAAATAATTTTTTCCCTAAAGAAATCCAAAACCAAAAAAATAAACAGACACCAAAACAACAACAAGACCCACAAAAAAGCCCCCCAAAACCCCACCACAGATATAAGATTTGTTGGTTTTGTCTTTTTTCCCCTTTTTTAGCTGTGGTATCACTGGAAACTATGTAGCACAGCGTTCCACCTCCACTTTTCTGTTAGTGATAGATCAGCCTCCAAACAGTTTAAAAAGCACACCCACAAACACCAGAGGCCTAATTATCTTCAAAATCTTTTAAAAGTGTTTTATGTAACACCTCTTTTAGTGATCATAAATTACAGAAAAGAAATATTTTTCATTTTGGTTTTGGAAGTTTTGTTTTGCTCATGACAGCTTAGTCATTTGGGAAAAAAAGACATTAAATATTTGTGTTGAACAGCTGTGATTTAAAGCTTTCTAACAACATTTTGTCAGTGATTTGACTGTTTCTATAAAAGGCTCTTTTTTCTTTTTTTCTTTCTTCAAAATATCAGTCCCCACATGAAGATTAAGCCCTTGTGCCAGGTTTATCTAGCTGTCTTACATTTCATGAAGTTGAAATGCACCCTGGGTAACATCTCTTACTCCAAGCTCACTCCACAGGTGCAAGTCAAGGTATTTGTTTTACAGATTCCTGTTTTCCATCTGCATCACTGACAATCTTCAGAGTCCTTGTGTTTTTCTGGTCCAACCCATTTCTTGTTGTTCCACTTGACCAACTTTTGGTCACCTTCATATTCCATTAAAGTGTATAAATTTTTTTCCTTTAAATGTCTCAACACAATCCTTGCTTTCCACGCTGGTCCAAACTACTGCTTCAAGGTCATTCAAAATTTTACCCTCTTCTCCCAGTTATCTTATTGTATTTCAACTTCACTTCTTAGCTCAGTTTCCACCATCTATGTTATCACCTATATAACTTTTCCTGTGCTCTCGTATGTTTCTTATTTGTCTATTCAAATCAGCTGTAAGTTGAAATCAACATTTCACTTAGACTTTCTATAGATAATGACTCTGACTTAACCAGTAGGGATAAGACTTCAATATTCTTTACTTACTGTAGTATAGCTATTGCAAAATACTCCATAAAATCAAAGGGTTTGGAACAAATGTGAATATAATTAAACTTCATTTCCTGTTGTACACTATGGATAAAAAATATTTGATATGTGGCCTTATGGTAAAGCGGAAAGAATTCTCTTTGGATGTACATCAAATCCATTTTGTATGTCCCAGGAGTCGTACTTTGCAATTATATTGATGTGCTTCAATTTACATTAGTATCTGCGCTGCACATCCACTAAGTATATATTAGTACAGACAACAAAACTGCTGATTGTGTACTGGCTGGCAACAATCTGTCTTTCCAGAGGAAAGTCAGCTAGGCTAGAAAGAATCAGCCTGGATCCTTACCTTCCAGGGCAGAGAGAAATCTCCCTATTTAGACAGGCTTCAGCAGATTTTGCAAGATTTAAGCAGAGAAGACAAAGCAAATCAATATGCATTTTCATATTGATCTGCAGTGCAATTTCCAGGTGAAGAGCTAATAATGTAAATAACCAAATTAAATACCTGAGGGAAAAATATAAAAAAAAAACACAACCAAAACCTACATTTATGGTTTGCATGAATTCTCATCTGTAAAGAAAGAGGAAAATAGCTAAGCAAGCAAACAATACTGACAGATTACTACAATAATGGAGTATTTTCATTTTCTTAATGTCCATTTGAATTAAATACCTCACAGCCTGGGTGTTTAAACTTTCACATTTTATATATCAATATTGTATTGAAGGTTTCATGTAAATAGAGAAATTTCAAAAAAAGCTTCAGGCTCTCTTTTATTTGGAAATCCTCAGAAGGTGTAATTTTTCTTCTGGTGACATTCTTAAATAGAACTGATTTTGTAAATACTCAGACAAGGTTTACGGCCTATGGAGCTTTCATACTCCAGATTAGAACCAGCTGCAAGACCTTGTGATGCATTAAAAAGCCTTTTATTAACTCCATTTTGGGACTGCACAAATATAACCCATTAAATCTATGCCTTTGCACCAAAAAATCCAGCTGGGATGTGTTTTAAATGCTGTGGATAGTTCTGGGGATTAACAGCAAGCTTGTCTAACCTCTGTTTATTTTAGGCACATTCTAGATTATTAGCTGACATCAATTATCTGACTAAAAGTTCATGGATCAATTCAATACACTTGTAATCAATACAAAATTACACACACACACACACACAAAAAAAAGATAAAAAGTTCATTTACGTGGAAGAGAAATCTTCTGCTAGATTTTTGCAATTTACTTTTGGTAGATTTTTTTTTCTCATTTTTTACTCATTTGAAGAGTAAAACTGTTTTTTAAAATTTCCAAGAATTTCTTAAGCAGAATGAAGTAAATGACAAACAATGAGGACATTGTGTTTAAATACAGTTTATAGTCCTATCCAGTTGACCAGGCTTTGAAGAACATTTCTGTTCTGTGGAACAAGTTAGTCTGAAGACTGCCTGAATCTACCAGCAATAGGCTAAAAAGACTAAGCAATATTATTGATATGAATTGAACGTGCAGACAGTATTTTAGAGACTGTGGTTGCAACCTCGCCAGCAAGCTAGAAATTATGGTTATTTTCTTTCTAGTTTTCAGAAATTTAATGCTTCCAGGTGAGGTTTTTGATGTTTTGTTTACATGATTTTTCCCTTCTCAAGAAATCCTGCTGCTTTGTTCTGGTGTTTTCATAAAAACCAACAGCACCTAATGCAAAATACAATGAATTTCATTTTCACTAATGATAGCCTTCAATATTAATCAGTATCTAGCCCTTTTATTTTATGTGGTCCTGCTGTGCTCTGAAATATGTTAAATACATGCAGAAGAAAAAGACCACTAAAACAGAAAATTGAATTTCCATAAATATCTGGCATAATTAGGATTTCAAAAAAAACATATGCCATATTACAATGGCACTTATTTGATAAATGGATGTATGAATAATTAAAAAAATCAAATTTCTACAACAACTTATTGTGTAAGTCTATCATTGAAACAATAACAGCAGTGAAAGCAGACGTTTCCTCTGGTTCAGAATGTAGTATTTGAGAGCAAGAGAGGCTAGGGATCTAGTCCTATGTCTAAATAACAGACTTTCAGCTGGCTTTGAATAATATTTATTCTTGTTTTTATTTTTTTCTCTTGTGGAAGAAAACCAAGAGTCAGATTGTCACTTTTTTTCATTAAACCAGAATTATGTTTTTCTGAAAAGGCTATTTGAAAGTGGTTATGGAAATTGTTTTTCAAATGAAAAAGTCTTTTCAAAATTTCATTTCAGATAATCAAGTTAAAAAGACAATAGATGCTATCAAATATACCTAAACAACCTAAAATGTATCCAAAATCAATGATTTTCCCTTCTTTCTCTTTCCTCATTCCATCTCATTTAATTTTGTATAAGTTTCTTTTCAACTCAAACCATAATATTTCATGAAATCATAGAATAATTTGGGTTTGAAAGGGCCTTAAAGATCATCCAGTTCCAATTCCCCTGCCACAGGCAGGGATACCACCCACTAGACCAGGTTGCTCAAAGCCCCATCCAACCTGGCCTTGAACACTTTCAGGGCTGAGGCATCCACAACTTCTCTGGGCAGCCTGTGCCAGCATCTCACCACTCTCACAGTAAAGAATTTCTTCCTAATAACTAATCTCAACCTCTCCCCTTTTCATTTAAAACCATTCCCTCCTTGTCCTATTTTTGTACTTTCTACTTGACTGCTGCTCTATAATTTCCATTGTTTTCATCCTATAACATCGGCAAAGTAGAAAAAACTGTACATTCAATTTAAATTACATACTCATTTACTTTGAATAAAGAGAAATACTTGATAAGAGGAATATTTTATGTATTTCCTTCCACACAGACTGAGATTTCAGGACAATCACATCAGTCAGCTCTTCATCTTATCCGACTTCCAACCTGTTGTATGATAGAATAGTGCATAACACAAGGCACCACTCGTTACCGAGCTATCACAGTCTGCACCCAGGTGTTTGAACAAATCTCACCATGATCCTTCACTTCCTTTGACCTCTGTGTGATCATCACCTTTCACTCTTTGTCTGCAAGAGTCTGCAGGTGATCCAATCCTCTTCCCTAGCTAAGTCTCTTTCTTCTGACAGCCCAGTCTAGAAAACAGCAGGAAAGCGCTCACACTTTTAGATCTTTCAGTTTCAGACCCAATATACTAACAGGAAGACTTCATTCCTTCCTTTGACACTAATATCTCTTTACCTTTCACAGAGACAGGTAACATTTTTGCCATCTTTTCAGTATTGTGCACCAGTTGATTCATGTTCTTATTCTGCACAAATATATGTGACTCAGTATATCCTTCAACAACTCACAAAAGATGACATTCTCTGTCCTATCACTAAGGAAATATCCTTATAATGAGACAAGAAACAGCAACATACACTTCTACCTTGCTTCCCTAGTTGATGCCTCAGCAGCTTCATTTCATCCACCTTCACCAGCAACGAATCTAACTGAGCAGGCAGTTAAATGGTACAGTGAGATGTGGGATCAAAAACCATGGTGACAACCTGCAGTTCACACAATGCACAGGATGATCAGCTGGGTGCTCAACCACACATCTCCCGGAGCCCTTAGAAAACGTCAGAAGATTGTCTCTGATTATCCCGTCAGCAAATCATCTGGAGTGGCAACGTGCACTGTGGCAATCAAGAATTCATTGTAATTACTTATAAATTAAATTTATCTGCTATTTTCTACTTCCTTTTAAAGGACACAAAAGAACTTTACAAGTAATTACGTTGCCTTCTACCTAACTTTATTCCAGCAGCCAGCTCAAATAAAAAATGCACTGAAAGTAAGAAAGAGTGACTTAACTTTCTCCCTAAATCCAAAGTAACCTCAGAAACCTCCATCCAGCTGCTATCTCACCCTGCGGAATCTCTGATTCCGTAAAAATAAGCCAAGGGGCGTTTCTGGCTCTAAAGTTCACCAGATACCTCTCTGGCATATATGCAGAATTACCCAGCTTTAACATTGCTGAACAAATAACTGGCATATTTAAACAAACTGGAGAGTCACAGAGGGAGCTTTTCTCTCCCAGGAGGGATCTGCCTGGTAGTCTCCCTTGGACTGTGTGTAAACACAGTCAGTGAATTGGAGTCTGATCCTGACAATTCAAACAGGAAGTCTTTAAAGCAGCTCCTTTCTTATAAAGAATAGCCTGCCTCAAGCTGTAACATATTTATTGGAACACTAATCCAGAAAATGTCTATTTACCTCCTCCGCCTGATTTATTTTACAGCTCCTGGATTCCCAGCATGCACTTAAACAAAGTGGTTTTATGATAGGTTGTTTTTCTTACACTTATCACTACTCTTCCTCTAGTTATGGTACTTTAGAGAAAGAAATTCAACATTCTTTGTAACCTACTGGTTTTTCAATCCAAAGACGGTATATCCAAGAGTAAACAACTACTAGTTACAGCATATAATATCTGTAACTGAAATATCTGTAAACTTCCTCTAGTAAGAAAATTGGGAAAGCGATTTGCATAAAAATGACAGAATTTTAAGGAATTGTGATGGACATCTCCATAGATAAAAATAAAATTATGGACTTGGAATTGAAAAAACAAATGGTCATCAGAAATCATAAGCAGGCTTGTTCATAAGTATACCTGAACATCACCAAACAACTTATTAGGGTCAATGTTACAATGAATCAAAAGGTTTTTTCTGTTTCGTAGCAATCAGTCACATCTGTCTTGTCTTCATAATAGTTGCATGGAAATAGGTACCTCTCATCTAACCATTATGTTTGGCTGACTAAATGATTTCCTGTTATTTAATCTTCAGTCAATGTATTATATGAATTTTATTTCAGACACATCTTCTTTTTCAAGATGCAGACTGGTTAGTTTAAGATTAATTTGCAATACCAAGCAGATGATAAATTAAATATGGGCTACACTAGGCTCTATATGCATCACTCACTTTCCAAGAAGGGTAGGTCCCAGTGTGAATTTAAGATTTTCTCCTGCCTATACCTCTAAAATGACACAGTAAGCATTAGCTTGTGCTCTTGTGTTCTCTCTCCCACGAAGAGAGAGAGAAAGAGAGAGGGAACAAAGAGAAATGGCTAACTCTAATTCTGAACATGACAATTGAAAAAAAAGGCAGTATTTCAATCTGTTACACCTTTAAAACATACTCTTCTAACACAGGTGCTAACACTATGAAACTAATTAAATACAACAGTCAGCTGTTTCCTTACTGTGTCCACTAGCCTTTTGTTACATATCTTCTTCATTCTCAATTTCTTTCTATTTCCTCTTTTACTCCTTGCTTCTGTATTTCCAAGTGTCATGTCTTCTGTCTCTGTGTAGACATAGTGAGAAGCAAAAAATTTCCAAAGGACTTAGACTCTTCCATTTTCCTTGATAGATACCATAGTAACATGGAGGTCTTGAAGATCAGCAACTCAGTTTCCCACATCTTCCATGTTTCTTCCATACTGTTTCCAAGGAAAAGCTTCAGGAAATCTTCCTTCTCTGTTCGCTGATTCCTTCAAACAATAAAGGTTTCTTCAGAGCTAGTAACCTTCCTTCTCCACCTTTTGGTTACCCCAGGAAAGCTCCTGTGGTTCAACAAAGAAAGAATTACTGGAATATTTTATTTATTAGCATAATCTAAGAAAGGAGTCTATTTTAGTCTGCTAAACTTATTTTTTTTTCTAGAACTGCTATCTTAAAATTCTCCACTTCTATATCCACAGAAAAAAAATACCTCTAAAAATAAAAAGGCAGCTCTGTCAAAGTTCTTGAGATGTGACAAATGCCTTACGTTTAACAGCATATTTTGTTAAGACAAAACAAAGTTTACAACTTTTAAGTAAATTTATTGCATCCTTCAGATATGTATCTCTAAATATGGCCTGACATTTATTTTATTCTAATTGTATTATTCACCCTGAATTTTAATTTGAGAAATCTTTATGGCTCATTTTATTTTATTTCAACATCCATAAGCATTAAATATCTAAAGAAGCTTTACCAGCAGGAGTTATCTATTCCCTTTAACAGCCAAGTTATATGCCAGTATTAATAAAATTCTATAAAAAATACCTACAATATTTATAAAATGGAAAAGTTTTTTTTTTAAAATAGTACATGGCAATGAGCAAAATGTTATTTTGGTGGTCTTTACTTGCCTGTCTTATAGAAACTTCTCTCACTCGTGTCATGATTAAGTACAAGTGACAGAAATGCAAAAGAATAAACATTGCAACAGCCGCACATCATCCTTTTGATGAGTAAATACACACAAAAGAAATGCTCTAAGTACCTATTCATAGACAAAAATGCCTTGGTCATCTGCTACATTCCCTATTTTCAATTTCAGTGTTAATGAATTTTGTTTTCCCGTATCATAGGAAGTGTACATTGTCTCAGATGGTCAACACGAACATGTTCACATTTCCAAGAACTCCTACCCTCGCTCTTGAATGAGATATAACTCACCTCCTATTTATTTAGACTCTCCATATTTATTTATACTGTTCTTTCTTATTGAGTCATCTATATTCCTATTCTTTCTAGGATGTATCACCATGATGCATTTTTGTTTTCTTCTAGCTGCTTTGATTAACAAATCACTTATTTCCTTACTTCAGCCTTTCCTAATTTTCTGTCTTCCCCAATAAGTGTTTAACTATAGCTAGTGCTTCCACTCCCTTGCCCTCCCCATTAAATTGTCATCTTCTTTTCCACTCGCTTGTGCCATGTTTATTCGCTCCCCTAATTTAAATTTTTGACCGCCTCTAAGATATGATATCTCTTTTAGTTTTCAAACTTCTCACCTCTCCCCTCCATTCAAAACTTCATCCTACTGAATATCTGATGTGCTTTTTTAGGAACCTGCTAACTTTTTCACCACGGTAGCTACTAATATGGTTAAGCTTCACTTAAGGAGAATAAGGTTCTTCTTCCCCTAATTTCTGAGCATCTTTTTTTAAAGGTTTGTTTAGGATACAAACCTTTTCCTAGAACATAACAATTATGTTATCTATGTTATATTATGTTATCTACAGGTTCTACTAATGTCAACCAGGACTGATTTTAGCTTTCAGTATCTCTCCCAAGTGTCCTCAGTTCTAAAAGTGCAGGAAGCCTACTACAAATACACTGTAAACCCTTGAATTTGAGGTGGCTGCACACAGGAAAACTGCCACATTGCAAGAAAGAAGCGCATCAAAGAAGGCAAGCACAACTCAGAATCTCTCCCCAGGGGGAGGAAGATTTTGGATCAAAACAGTGTTGATAGACCATCTGGTAAAATGAGTCACTGTGACTTATTTAAGGCTTCTAATCATTTTCTTATAGCACACATTGCCATCAGGCAGGCCTAAATCTTGAGAACTTTTTTGATTTTCTGAAGTATAGGCTACTCAGGTAGCAAAATACTTTTTTGCCTCTGAGGTTGACATTATTGCTTTCTTTTCTTTCGTTGCAAACTAGAGTAGACGAAAACGCAAGAAAGAAAATCCAAGAAAGAAAAACAACCACTTCACTGCTTGGTCTCGTGAGTCCAGGAAAATGATTTTCAGATCCTTAGTCATTAAAATCAAGATAAAAATTAACTACAGGGCTGTCTCACTGACAAGAACCCTACCTCAACTGTCAGAAATGTTGCTGGTTAACTTGAGACTATACAGCACAGTAATGGTTATTTTTCCTAAAGGAACAAGAACTTAGAAAGTGAAACAGAACAGCAACCTGAAACACATACATGAATAAATAAAAATCCAGTTTCTGAGTTCAGAAAATCTCTTGAGAAGTGTTGGACAGGAATATTCTGAAGAGAACTGCTTTGGAGAAACAAAACAGTTTTGATGCTTCAGAACATTATTTCTGTCTCTATAGCTGTAATTATGGAAGAGAAAAAGCCTACCTCAGAATACAAACCTCAGCATATTAAAAGTACAAGGAGGCAAAACATCAAAATGGAGCTGACAAAAAAAAATAATTATGAAAGGAACAAGCTGAGGAATGAAACCTTTCCCTATGAAATATTCATCAGCTGGTTTCCAGACCATTCTGTACTTGTGCTATGTTTTCCCCTGTTTTTGTATGAAAAAATACTGATGAAGGAGCCAGCATGATGGCTAGATGGTCTTAAACACATGACCTTGTTGCAGGTACACACAAGAAATCACTGGTGTGTTCATAGTGAGTGTACTTAATGGCAACAAGCAAATCCCACAAACGCAGCAGGCAGCCACATAGAGTCTCCTGAAATTATTTCACTTTCATTTGAAATCAGAGCTTTAAAAGTCATGTGAGCAACAAAATTCCTCCAACCAAGTAATGAAGTTCATTTTTAATTCACACAGGTTTACTAAGATCTTACTTAGACTGAGCTCTACATGTTGTCAAAATATTTGAGATCAAGATTAATGGGAAAGGACTTGTTTTCTGAGAAGAGTTTAAACAACATAATGAGGAATAACCCCAAGTACCAGTACATGCTGGTGGCTGCCTTGTAAGAGAGCAATTCTGCTGAGAAAGCCCTGGGAGCCTTGGTGGATGACAAGTTGACCATGAGCTGGCAGTGTGTCTTTGCTGCCGGGAGGACCAATGGTATCCTGGGGTGCATCAGGAAGAGTGTAGCCAGGAGGTCAAGGGAGGTGATCTTCCCCCTCTAACTCAGCCACAGTGAGGCCGCATCTGGAATACTGTCTCCATTCTGGGCTCCTCAGCGCAAGAAAGACAAGGAGCTACTGGAGAGGGTCCAATGAAAGGCCACAAAGATGATCAAGGGAACGGAGCACCTCTCTTATGAGGAGAGACTGTGTGACATGGGCCTGTTCAGTCTAGAGAAGACTGAGAGGGGATCTCATCAGTGCATATAAATATCTCAAAGGCAGGTGTCAGGAGGATGGTGCCAGACTCTTTTCTGGTGTCCAGTGACAGGACAAGGAGCAATGGACATAAACTAAAACACAAGAAGTTCCACCCCAACATGGGGAAGAAATTCTTTACATTGAATGGGGCAGAGCACTGGAACAGGTAGCCCAGGGAGCTTATGGAGTCACTCTGTCTGGAGACATTCAAAGTCCTTCTGGAACCGTTCCTATGTAACCTGCTCTACATGACCCTTCATTGGCATGGGAGTTGGACTAGATGATCTCCAGAGGTCCCTTCCAACCCTAGCACTTCTCTGATTCTGTGATTCTGCAATACAAGTCAAATTTTTCCACACAAAATTCAGAAAACTAAAAGTGAAATGAATACATATATAGAAAAAGAAGTACATATTGTCAGCAAAAAACCCTTGTGTTTGCAGTCTTCTCTTAAACAGGTTATAGAAATACTATATCTTCTCATACCACTTTCCTATCTGAGTTCTATGAAGAACTCTTGTGATGGATCATGAGAGACAGAGGTCAGCTGAAAAAGTTGAACCCCAGAGGAGGAGAACAACACTGGATCATGAAGTTTCTCAACGCACTGTGCCTCTGCATCTGAAATACTCTATACATCTGAATTTTTTTGGTTTGTGAAAAAAAAATTCAATATTTGGCTGTAAACCTAAATGAATTTCATGAGTTTGTTTTAATAAGACAGAAACTTCTACATTTTTTTCTGAGAAAACAGATTTCCAGTAAGTTTTTCTATTCTATAGCCTTTAGTGATCTTTCTTCTAAATAATTCTGAAGTTTTACTTTGAATCTCTAAAAATTTTCACATTTGTGTCATCTTTTAGTGAGATACTTCAGAGCTTTACTATCTTTTGCATTAAGTATCATTTCCTTTCTTTCCTGCTTACGTTCATACTACGTTTTGATTTGATTGTCCCTTTCCTGTTTTGAAGGAAAAAAAACAGTGAGAAACCTTTCACATTTTTTTGTCCCTTAGTAGTAAGCACATTGCAAGATAAAATAAGGTCCTTTCTAGACAAAAAATCTTAATTTATTCAGTCTTTCTTTGCATGGAAGCTCTTTCACTTTTTTATCACTTTGCTCTTTTCACTATATTATTTTTTCAAATTTTATGACTTCTTTTTTTTTAAATGGAGAGTCAGAATTACATAATGTTCAAGGTTTGCACAACTGTGGATTTGTACAGTGGCATAATGGTGGTTTTTTGTTCTTTACTCCATTGTTTTCCTACCTTTCTTGTTGTGGGTTCTGGGGGATTTTTTCTGCTTCTTTTCTCCTACTCCTAAGCATTAAGGTAATACTGGACACAAGCATAAACTGGGAGATGAGTGGCTGGAAGCAGCACTGCAGGAAGGGATCTGGGGATGCTGGTCAGCAGCAGCTCGGTGTGAATCAGCAGTGTGTCCACTGGTAGCCCAGAGGGCAAACACCAACCCGGGGTGCATCAAACACAGCATCACCCCCCCATTCAAAACAGGTGATTATCCTTCTGTATTCAGAGTTGGTGCAGCCTCACCTGGAGTGCTGTGTGCAGTTCTGGACTCCACAGGTTAATGAGGATGAGAAGGATGTGATGGTACTCTACCCCATTCAAAGGAAGGCAACAGAGATTGTGCAAGGGCTGGAGGGCATAGCCTGTGAGGAGATGAGAAATCTGTGTCTGTTTTGGAGAAAAGGAGGCTGAGGGATGACCTCCTTGCTCCCTACAGCTTCTCAATGAGGGGAGGTGGAGAGGGAGGTGTGGATTTCTTCTCCTTGAGATATAGTGATAAGACAGGTAGGAATGGTTCAAAGATGAAACAGGAGAGGTTTAGACTGGACATTAGGAAATATTTCTTGACTGAGAGGGTTTCAGACACCATGAGAGGCTTCCTAGGGAGGTACTTGTCAGTTGTTTTTGAGGCTTTTGGATGATGTCCGTAATATCATGCTGTGACTTTTTGTCAGCCCTGAAGTGGCCAGGCAGTTGAGCTAGATGATCATTGCAGGTCCCTCACAACTGAAATATTTGATTTGATTCGATTCAATTCTAATATTTCATGAACCTCAAATCTCACTTTTTTTTCTTTTTAGACAGAGTTATGATTATTTTGCCCTCTGCATTCAACTTCATATTCATATACATAAATGCACAAATACATAAATACAACAAGTGTTTCTGTGACTACATCTGAACAGCAGTTTTCCATCTTGGAGTCCTGAAACAGATTTAAACTTTGTAAGATTCTACTACTGATACTCTATTAGCCAGGACTTCACAATAATGTTTGCTATCCAGCAACTTTAGCACTCACACTATCTAGGAAAAATATTTTAAGCAATGTAATCAAAGTAATTTGACAGTCCAAATGCTAAAATATAAACAATTGAAGATTCAAATTCAGCCTCAGACCTGCAGTGTGCATGTCTGTGAAGCTTAAGAATTGTGTACTTGCCTTTTAAAATCAGAGAAGCTGGAGGTCTTAGGACTTGCCTAAAGAATTCCATTCTAGATGATATCTTACAGAAATACTGCATATTAAAAAAAATTTATTTCTCTAACTTTGTTTCCAAATACAGCACTGAAATTCATCTTTCAATTTCGCAGTAGTTGTAATAGATGCCAGCTCACCACCTCTTTCAAAAAAAAAAAAAAAAGAGTCCAGTGGTCAATATTTGGGATCAAGTATATTCAAAAGCTTGGTGCATTTGATAGCTTCAAAACAGTCTTAGAAGACAGAGAGAGTCTGATTGTCAGAAAAGAGCTTGGTTGAATTAAATAAATAGAGCTGCTTTTTTGCCTGTAAGCCAGAGTGTTGTTATCACATAGTAAGAGAGAACATGGCACAGGCTTTCCATTTAAAACTTCAAATAATGTATATTTTTATCCTATTATGTTCTTATTTTCATATCTCACACTACTTTCGGTAGCCAACTTGTGTAGTCCTTAATCAAGCTTCTTAATTCCTCTGGAAATCAATGTCTATCAAAATGAATTTGCATTTCAAAACAGACACATGGAAAAATGTTAAATCTTCCTTCTGGCACTTTATTCAACAAATATTAAAGAATATCACAGCTTTCTTCATGCCTTCTCAACTTTTCTCAGTAAAAGCAAGCTGTGTTAGACTGACAAATTATAAATAGTGCCTTTAAAAGCAATCTACAGTAGCAAGCATAAAAAATAATTAGGATAAAATATTTGAACACATTTCTTCATCTAAGAATGACAAACTGCAATATCCCTCTGCCTGTCTTGTAGACATCTGTATCTCCCACACAGTTGTATCTGAAAATTATTTCTTTCAAATTTAATCTGACTATGTTATGCATTGTTTAAGCTCAAACTTTTAAACTTGATTCTGTGTTCCAAACTATAGATTAAATGTTGTCTCTTCAGAATTACTCAGATATCGAGAGGGAAGTTCATCTAAGAACACATGAATTTTCCCATCATAATTTCTGAATATTTTTCTTCCATCAAGCAGGCCTCTTAACCACTTTTCTGTTGATTACAGCATTATACCACTTTTCACAAGTAATTTTTTTAAATCTGTCCTTATTTACCTGTTTCACCATTCAAACTTTACAGTATTAACTCAAGATCTTAGATTTTCTGGCAACAGAGACAGAATGTTTACCAGCTCAAAATCTTTGGCATAGGTTACTAATCAAAATAAATATATGTTAAAAAAATAAAAAGTAATTTTTCCCTTTTTTTTGTCAAAATGAATGCAAGACTTCTCACACTTAAGCTTTTTCAAAGGGTTATGTGCATTTTCATGTGTAATGACTTAATAATAGGAGCTAATTAGAAACCCATGTCCTTCTTTCCAATGGAAAATGGTTTTTTATTTGTTTTCTGAAGGAGAATCCATATTTTGGATGAAAGACAGATTTCCCAAAGAAAAAGGTAAATCATGATATGTGGAAGAAATTTAAAGTATGTAGGCAACCAGTAAAAGGTACGGATTGGCAATGGCTGGTAGTGAAAAGTGAATTGTTTGGTGGGATGGAAGGCAACACTGAAAAGGGAAACATTTGCCTGAAGAGACTTCTCTACCAAAAGTCCTGAAAGGTGGGAATTGGGATGGATCCAAGTATTTTCATCTATATCTTTTTGTACAAGATATGTACCATGTTATTTTGATGTCAGTGATTTGCTGATAAACCTAATGCTGGGAGCACTGACAATACAGATGAGAATGAAAATATTCTCTAGGAAAATGAGGGGCACTTGACAATTAATTACATTTTTGTTGCTACTATAAATGCCCACTAGTTTGAGGAATGACCTGGATATGGCAGGTAATTTCCAACCACAAGGCAGTCTTATGATCAGCTTATGAAAAGAAGACAGATGCTATCCCAAGTGTCTTCCACAGAGACAGAGAGTTGTGAAGCTCAATATAAGATGTAGATTCAAATTACTATATACAATGACATCATATAAATTAAAAAACAGTTCATTGAAATTAGAAAGTACAGGGATGCCTTTAAAATAGTGATGCCACAAAAACTCTCATAATTTGTGTAGCCAATTAATGACAACTAAAAATTACCAAATGTAGAGTGAGGAGCTAATATATGTGAAGACACTATTTTCAAAATCTACTTTCAGAAAAATTTTGGAAACACTTTTGAGGAAAAATGGTAGTTACAGTTCAGGCCATCACTGAGCAGGATCATGCTGAAAAAGAAACAAGAATCACAAGCAAAACAATGCTGGATTTTTCAGGGGGGTTTATTTCTTTATTTTTTGGTGGGAAGGGGGTTCTTGTTGTTGTTGTTTGAAAGCAGAGATTTTTTTAAGAAAAATGAAGAACAAATTTTTAGCAGGGAGCTAAGAAACCGTTCCCTAATATCAGTTAATATACAGAACATTACATGTTGGGATTTTATTGTTGCCTACAGTATTGTAAAATTACATTCCCTGGGGCATATTAACTTATTGTGAGTTATATGAGAAAAGAAAACCAAGGTACTGCATGTTTCTTGAACAATGGTATTTTATAGAAATTTGTTGCCTTTGGGAAACATTGTGCCAGAAATTCTTCTGATATTCAATAACATCAGGTGGGGTACAAAAGCTTTGAGGCAGGAACAGACCTGAGCTCAGAGCTACACTATGAAAATCAAGAAACTAGATTTCACTGAGCCATATGCTGTGAAAAGATTCTCCCATTGAGTCTAATTTCTTTTTGAATTATCTACCTGTAAAAGCAACAATATGCCTTTAGGTTCAATGATTGCTACGTTTATTATCCCCTTAATTCCCCCATTCCTACCGGACAATATGTTGGGTTTGAATAGGACATACCTATTGTCTCCTTGTGAATTGGAGCTTGGGTATAAGAACACTAATGAGCCATTAGTGTTATTTGGCCACACAACATAAAAATTACTGGCAACGAGACAGAACAAGTAAGAAAAACTAACCTCAGTTTCACAAAGGGAAAGCTCTTCAGGAGGTTGCAGCCGAACATTACATTTAGAAGTGACACTGGGTGTTTAGTCCTATTTCCATATAGAGGAATGAACAGAAATTATTACAATCATGTCAAAGTAAATACAGCAACTTTCTCTGAAACAAATACTGTCTATTCCCACCACCTTAAAATAATCAAAGAAAACTCATTGAAGGAAAATTAATTTGATTTTAAGAATTTGATTCATCCCTTTAAGAATACCAAGTGGAATAACTTTTGCAACAGACTTGAACTTGGCAATTTGACCACTTCTGACGTAAACAATCTGGACATCTAATGTCATCCCAGAATAGGTGAGGTGTATCTTGGATACTGAAGGGGATATGAGAATACTTTCTCCAGTTGGTACACAGTAACCTAGTTTATATTTTTGGGCTCATTTACTTCACTGCTCTCATTTCTCGATAATCACTTTAAATCTATGCCTCTCTGATAAACGTAAAGCATTAGCTCCATAACTTAGTGAGAAAAAAGCAAACTTTCAACGACTCTAGAAAGCTTTTCTAGTTTATGCTCAAACGATAGCAAAGTGTCAGAGAGGTATTTACTCCCCCAGCTGTAATCTGCTTTAGATTCATCCCACTGACCATATAGTTCAACCTTATTCCAGGACCAGATACTTCAACAGAAAATATAAGACACTGCAACAGGGCCACTCTATAATCTGGATGCTTTTAAGGTGAGTTAATATTTCTTTAACATTTTTTTAACATTTTTACTTCCTGCAGTAATAAATTCCAGAGAAAGCAGTTCCTTTTAACAGCAGGAAAATCACTATATTTCTAATGTCACTTATGTCCCTTCTATATCTATGCTATTGCTTTCTGAAAACAAATAAAATTATTGTGTTGTAGCTTTCAGCT
This sequence comes from Cephalopterus ornatus, assembly GCA_013396775.1. Lineage (NCBI taxonomy): Eukaryota > Metazoa > Chordata > Aves > Passeriformes > Cotingidae > Cephalopterus > Cephalopterus ornatus. Next base: position 113,717 of record VZRE01011296.1, on the reverse strand, counting down.
TTACATAGATTCATTGCAATTGTGCCATTCCCACAGCCACCAGGATGCTTTGAATAAGGACATTAGAAGGAAAAATGGAGCAGACAGCAGGAGGTACCTGGAGTTCTAAACATTTGTAGCACACTTGCTGAAAAAATTTGGACATATATTATGTAAGAAGATGCTGGTGTGAAAAACTGTGACCATCCGAAAGAAATGCCTGTTGTGTTGACACCACCTCACTATCTCTGATGGGAAGGCAAAGGAGATCCAGGATTCTGAAAAGCATGCGCCTGATTCACTCTATGAACATACAAAATTATTTTACAGTGTGACAGCTCCTAGGTCTATTCCATTTAAATTCTGAAAACCAGTAATATTTAAAGGCCTAGGCCAAGAAAATTCGTTGTTGGAATAGGGTTATATGACTGGGAGAAACAAAAGTCTCACATGATGTCTTTACTCATGACAGTAAAAAGCTGCAAAGTTACGTTATGCAGTTAGATATTGTTTCCTACCATACCAAAGAAATGCAAAACCTCACAACTGAGGATATGGGTCACCTTAAATTAAGTTTCAGTTTTCAAAGAGTTACTCACAAAACCTCATCCATTATAACTTAGTTAAGCAATGAACTTCTCTTTCAGTGTGTTACTAATATTTCTCTTATGTTCCTAAAATTGATAAGCACCATATGAACTTTAAGACCTTGAAAAATTTTACTGATATTGACTAGCACAGTATAAATGTATGAAAAAGGAAGCTGTGTTCTGATGGTTGAGACATGGGTGCTCCCAGGGATGAGAGATTTGCAGGTTTTTTCCAGTGAAGATGCAGGACTGTTTGAAGCAACAAGAATCATTGGACATCTGGAGCATTTACACAGAACATACCACAGCTGAAATAATTTTTCTTAATTAAATTTTACAGAACTGAAAATTCCTACCTTGGGTCTAGGAAGAATGAATGAAACACTAAGTCTTTTAGCAACATTTTTTCCCCAGCTGCATAATCTTTTCCTCACTGGTCTCGGCTGAGTGCTTGAGAAAAACTATTTTACAACTTTTATTTAAGCCATTCCTTGGAGAAAAATATATAAAAAGCAAGTCCCCGGCAAATTTCCAGTAAAGGCTGAGCTCAATATAAGAGCTGCTTTAAAGATTTTTAATCTGAATCTCAGTTCTTTTTAACCAAATATAAAGACATTCATTAGCTCCACTGGGTGCTATTTGCTCTCCAATAGGAATTAGTATAAAAAGACTTCCAAAACTCTCCCACTGTTTTCTGAAGGGGATTCAGAATTGAATGAGAATATTGTCCACAAGATTCTTGAAACATGTGGACAAGATGGAGAAGATTTGGCAGATTCTATTATTGCAACACCTCGAAAGCAAAACAAGGCACCTGGACAGGAGTAAACCTCACAGATAAGAAATGACTGACTGCACTACTCCAACAAATAAGAAAAATTAAAAATCTTTTATTATCTCTATGCTACCTTCTTGATGCAAAGTGCTACTTGCAGCTGCTCTGTGATCTTAGGGGGAATCTCTTTGTGCTGGTTTGTGCACAAAGAATGCTGTTTTGTCTAAAAGATTACCAAGGAAGGTTTCAATAATAACCAAATAAGTCTCTAAGAATCCTTGTATTGATGTAACCAAGAACAGCCCTGTAATTTGACAGATGTTATGCCATTCCATAGGTAAAACATCTTCATAATAAATGGCCTGTGATTCAGGCAGTATAGAAGCTGAAGCTGAGATAACTGATTTGAATGCTGTTTTCAATTCTTAGGTGACCTATTGCATTTGAAAGGAGGATGGCAACCCTGGCCATTCTTGGTTAATAGTGGCCTGTACCTATGCCTTCATTCTGAAGGCAACATTTTCCTCCCCTCTTAGTAGATATGACAATAAGAACGTTATGTAAATACTGTCTCTGTTGGTGGTAAACCTCGAACTTTAGTTTAGCCAAGTCAGCTTGTGAGTGATGAACTGGCGCCCACTTCCAGTCACACTCTTAATGGTGATTTAATTGCATTTCATTGGAAAACAAATCAAAGCCGTTAGGATTTGAGAAAATGTATTGAATTATTTATTTTCTATGTAGGTATGCTGTAAGATAGGATTGACTTCAAATAGTATCTTCAAATAGTATCAAGTGAGAGAAAACAGACAAGATTAGACAATCAACTATAAGGATATCTTCAAGCTATGTTCTTTTTTTTTAATAACAAATGCTAATCTTTCTAAACAAAACCACACAAAACAAAATTGTTTAAGTTTGCTATTTTCTGGGTCTGGAGCCATCTCTATTTCTGGATATAGTGCAGACAGAATGAGAGCTTCACTGTTTTACTTAGGTGAGGGAATAGTATGGTAATATACATAAAAGCTCCCTGAAAACGTCTGAAGATGACACAAGCTGATCAAGTTATTTTCCTGTTTGTAACAAAGTACATTAAATGTGCATTAAATGAAGGAGGAAAAAGGTGGAGAGCATTGTTCAAAGTGGTGAAAAACATAATTTCTCCTAAAATATGTTGTCTATCTCTAAATCCTTTTGCATTTGTATTTGTGATGACTATATATGTCCTTATCTGGTTCCTTATATGTATGCAGTCACAAAAGTGCAGAATTAAATGGCTTCTTTTACACTGAGTCTCTTTTTAAACCAATTCTTCTGCTCACACTCCAAGGAAAAACTCTCAAAATATTGCTTCACAGAGATTAAGCAGTCTTTTTGGTACTCTAGATTACTTTTTTTTCCATTTCTCCTTCATCTGAGAAGACTCTTTTGAACTCCCTTCCTTCAAATGTGTTTAAGCCTTCAAAAATGCCATTACTCTTACTTTTCCTGGAAACAATCTTTCTCACTGGATATGGTCCTTCTCTGAGGCTCAGAACCATGACTGATTGCTCTAACAGCTGTCTTATAAAACAGGAAAAGGAAAAGCTCACATTTTCTTCTCCACTGTGTGCCTTATCCTATGTGGGGGAATTAAAAAAAAGAGGGGCAAAGTCAGTAATGAATAGCTTTGTAGTTTGCTCAGATGCAGAAATTCTCTCCCAGCACCAGGAGCAGAACTCTGAAAGCATCTTTTAATCATCATAATAAAGGTTGGCCTCATTATTTTATCTCTATGAATTCACTGCTGAGGGTATGCTGGCATTGTTGCTGTGGTACCTGCAGCTTAATCTGTTGAATTACAAGACCAGCTATTTCAAAGGCAACATTATGGTCCCTAAACCTAACGAAAACTTAGGCTAAAAACCTGATGCTAACTCAGCCTGGCTCTCCAGTATTACCCTTCTGTTTGTCCCTCTAAACTCCCTGAGTTTTTTGCATGGTGTTAAAATTCTCTGACATGTAGTAGAAGTGGGTTTTGCCTGTGACACTGATTTCACAGACTAGTGTGCAACCAATGATGCAGCATAGGCCAGCAAGAATCAGACCTCGGCTCCTGATGTCCACCCATAGAAATCAAGACCCAGTAAATGCAGGATATGCACCTAACAAACATTCAAGCTAAGACAAATTCAAAATTTCAGATTTTAAGGTAGTAGACAATAGAGCTATATTGTATCCATAGCATAGATCAAAAGATCACGAGTAATATGCAGTCTCAAAGTATTTAGTGTGTTACATATGACTACATTAAATACACAGATGAACACTACTGTAAGAAAGTGAAAATTATATTAGTGTGTTTTGTACAGATTTGTTGTATTTTAATTTTTACTAAGTTGGCAAAAAAATATTAAATAGAAATAATGAGAAAGTTATTCCAACATTTGTCCATTATATTGCATTTCTTGCAATTCTTATTCTGTGATTCTAATATTAACATATAATGAACAAAACTTTAATTTTCTTGGAAGAGTATAGACGAGTTCCATCCTTAGACAGTCAAGAATCGCATGCATATTGACCCTTTGGAAATTATCTGCACCCACAACAAAACCCCTAAAGTAGTTGAGGCTCCTGACAATTATGTATTTCCTTCTATTTCTTGTTTCAGAATAAGAAACACTACAGAACTGTCAAAATATTGGGAAAATATGCTACATTATTCAAAAACACGTCTTTCAGCCAGCAGTTCAATTTACACCAATTTATATCATATTGCTATTTCAGAACTGTGCAAGTCTCCCCCAGTGACACTCAAGTCTCAGAAGGGAGAAAGGTTTGAAGTGTAAACATTTAAAGCTGTGCTGAGTTTATGCTTCACGGGAGCACAGGATTTAGAAAACAATATTAAACTCTTGCAACAGATCTGTTTGCCTGTGAAAACATGACTCAATCTTTTGAATTACTGAAGAATAACAACACAGCAAATCACTGCCTGCAAGCAGTAACTTTATTAACCTGTGGAGCAAGAGATGGTGTGGCAGTGTGCTGTGCATCGTTACAGAAGGCTGTGATGAGTGGATGTTCTAGTGAAATTAATAAGGGTTATGGTTTAGTTTGCACCTCACAGTAACTTTCTCATTAGCTGAAAAGGGTACAATAGATCTCAGAACTGCACTCAGTGATGCTTTTCACCAGAAGCTTTAATTTCATGCCGTGAATAAGAAGTCACTTTGGCTTCTTATTAAAGAATTTATTTATTCCTCAAACTACATAGCGCACTATGCCTGTTCTTGCAAATCACATTGAAAAATCTGTTTATAGGAATTGTTCCACACCAAAGACAATGTCTGTGAAAGCCCCAATCACAGTGAGGTGTTCTATTTCATAGGAAGTCCCTTTCAACTTCAGTTTTGAAGCAAAGAAAAAGTGTAATAAGATTGATAACTGAACACTAAATAGTGTAGAAAGATACATAAATGTAGTAATAGACTAATATGGATCATTAGAGTAACCAGTGATGCTATATTCATACCACAGCTAATAATATTGCAGCTGTTTTTTCCTGAAAAGCTCAGGTGATCCCTAGAGAAAAGTACTGTTAACATTGAGGAAATTCTGTTTTGTAATGCATAGTCCTTGAGGTAGCTGAGAATTCAGGATATTCAGGAAGATGTCAACAAACTATTCCAGCTTAAAAACAGCAGGTCTAAAGTTTATTGACTGGTTCTACGTATGGGGCCTCCCAACACGAAGTTGGCTGCAAGTCCTACCAAGCCAGCCAGACTTACTGACTCTGCCTGGAGTTTTTGTGAGTTAAAATAACTGCTTGTAGAAAATTCAGACTGCCAGTCTTTTCTAGTCCCATATGAGTACCAGGGTACTACTTTCACCCAGCTACAGATATGATGCTCCTCAGACAAAACAGTCAGGAAGTTAATCTGTTGAAGCTGAAGGAAGAATTCAGCATTCCTGCTGGCACACACCTGCTATTGGTCTTCTCACAGGGCCCAGAGTGATTCTTCAGGGTCAGGTTCAGCTTCTTGACTAAAGAAAAAACATGTTTCCATTATTCTAAAGCTCTGACATTTAGTATAATAAACTGGTACTCTTTTCAGGCAACTGCTTTTCCTTCTTAATCATGTAACAAAACAGTACTTTGTTTCAACAACAGGAAGGCTAGATCTGTCAAGCTGTTGTTCTAAAAATGAGTCACTGTTTTATTATTCTGATTCTGAGGCCTGAGGACAAAAATATGCCATTCATTCACTACAGACACCCCAATACTCTTCCCATACTACTAGATAAAAGACTTCTTTTCTTTGTTAATGTACATTGGGAAAAATCTAGTGACTTTATTATGACCTACTGATTACTGATTATGATTATGACCTACTGATTACTGATTACTTTATTATGACCTACTGACAGGTTACTGATTTTTTTATTTCCTTCTGAGGCTACGAGTACACTATTTAAATTGTCAGCCAAGCAGTCTGAAGTGTGTTCCAGCACCACTTGCATGCCAAGCCAGTGCATCAGTGTGTGGGTTAGGATGTGGAAGATAAATTTCCCCCAGCAACCCCACCCTGTTGGATTGCTGTTGGACTCTGGACATAGTGAATGTCTGCAAAAGAGCAAACCAAACTGAAGTGTTAACACTTTGTACAAAGGTCTCTTGGCTTTGGTTGCATCACAGTAAAATAGCTTGAAATGAAAAGACAGCTTTCATTTTTATCTGTAGAACAGTTTGTGTAACTGTCTTTCAAATTCCTACCTATTCTCCCGGTTTCCATTTTAACAATTTGCTATCCACTGTTTATTGCTGAGCAACTGTTCTCTGAGGCAGATGGTAGGTAAGAAGGGTTCAGTTTCTCATGTGGCTCCATAATGGTGTTCATAACTTGCAGCCTGTGAAACAGCTAAGGGCATCACAAAGAACATTCAAGCAAAGCTTTGCTTTCCTTGCTTTTCACATGATTTGAGTAAAATCCAATTGTAAGTAATGACAGGAAACACAACTGAGACAAATAATATTTCGGAAAATAATTTGTAATGATACTAAAGAATACCACTTTGAGAGAAAAAAGTTAAAAGTCTGAATAACCATTGTTTCCCACCTCTAGCTTCACATCTTCTCCATGAAAAGATACTTGAGAGTCATTGCAAAACACTTTGCTGTAGAGCAGATGAAAAGTTTCAGAGGACCATTCGTTTGCCGCATAGATAGAAGGAACAAGAAAGTAAATTACTTGTAATCAAAACCAGACTAAAGTGTCCTACAACAAAAGGTTGGGAAAAAAGCTAATGTAAGTGCAGACAGAGAGATCCTACACTGAAAGACTGGTATCTGGATTTCTACAGATCTTTACCTTTTTATCTTGGTTTTGGAGATAGAAAAGCATTAATTTGATTTGAAGAGCGATTTGAAAGGGCTACTTTCCAACATAGCTTGATAGAAACCTATGTCTATGTGTGGTGACAAATTTGTCTAGTTCTAATAGCCCCATTTTCCTAAAAGCAGACATTGAATTCAGAGTCACAAGCCAGACAGTGCAGACTTAATAATCTCTGCTTGCCAGTGATCTTCCTTTTGTACTTAGAAGGCTGATTAAACTGGTCAGACTGCAAGACTCATTGGACTCAAACATACAGTCCTATTTCTAGACTCCTTCAAGGGCAGTTGTATTTGCTCCTCATTTTTTTTCATGTTCAGTTTACAGAAAAATTTCTTTAAATTCTGGATTAATAAATCAAATAAAAGGGCACTTTAATTGGCATTGAAAACTGTTCTATTTCACTGCAACATATTCTATAATGTTGGAAAAATAAAATAGCAAAAGGTATAGCCTATATCTTTATTTTCTCTATATTCATTGATACAAAAGTGACAATTTCTTGTTAATTGTTATTAACACTGGTCTCTTTTTTTGAAAGAATTGTAATAATAAAATTGTCTGTTCTAGGTTTTCCTTTTTAGAATTTTTCAAAGTTGCAGTACGAAATACTTCCTTCTACCCAAATTCCACGCTGTATCTTATTCTTGTTTTCATAATAATGGGTGGGAAAATATAAAAGATAGAAGTTTTCTTTTTCCTGGAAAGTGAATAAACTTCACAACTACCATCATCTTTTTTAGATCTTGATTTTATGAACCCATAGTTAAACATTAATTTATGATCAATGAATAAGAATATAATTATATAATTCTGTACAATACCTCATTTCCACTGCTTTGCTGAAGATATGTCCATTTGCAGAGCTGGATGTTCAAGGATCAAGGAGTGTAAGTGCAGGTGGGTTTAAGTCAGGCCAGAGGTCCATTCAGCCTGGTAACCTGTCTTCTACCATGGCCATTAGCCACTGCAAAGGGACTAGCTAGAAACTAGCTCTAGCTGTAGTTTCTAGCTAAGAAACTAGAGGACCTGCCTCTTTGGTAGGAGAGGTAACAGGTGAAATACTCCTACAAGTCCACTCAGTATATCCTGTTGAGATTATCCTCTCCTCACAGTTCAGGACACAGAGTACATCCTGAATTTACTTCAATCTAACCATGCCATAATTCAGTAATCTTCAGTGTTTGTGCCAAGGTTTAAGTGGCAAGTTCTTTGATCCCTATGCAATTTATTCCAACAGAAAGGGTTTTCCTTGTTTCTCCCTTAATTTCACTAGTCATACCTAAGGAGTTCTCTGTACATTTTAGTACAACATGAAGGAAAGCCATCAAATGTTTTCTCTGTCTTTTAAAACTGTGTGTGAGTTAAGAATATAAATAAAAATTGCAGTAAAAAATGAGAACTTGTGGTTCTCACACAAAGAAAACCAAAAGTTTAAAACAATCTTTGCATGAATATAACCCCAACAGGATGACAACATCAATGTGGACTTTAAAGAACTCAGCTCTGTCATCTTCAGAATTTGCAACCACCTCTGCAGCTAACAAGAGGAAATTGCAGATATCCATGTAGATATTTCTTAATCCTGTGCTGATTGTGAGATTCAGTCTTGACTGATTTCTTAATTTTTAATTTTTAGTTTCTTAATTTAAAACAAAACAAACAAACAATCAAAACAAATAAATTTTGGGAAATTTACCTCTCCTTATATAATATCTTACAATATGTTCTTTTCATTTAGAATGATATTATGTTATCAATAACATGATTCCATTGAAGATGTTGGTTTACCAGAGGCAAGTTTAGCTGATACTTTTAGCAAGCAAATTATAACCTTATTCTGACATTTTGCAGTTTATCTTGCCTTGTGAAGAAATTATAACCCTTACGCAAAATAATGAGTCATTATTTCACTTTCTTTGAAGTGAGAACTGAGAAGAAAAAATGGTAAATTGCTGATCACCATGGATACCTGCTCTTTTCATAAAGAGGTATTTTTATAATAATTACTTTGAGGAAAAAGTGCAAATTATCTGGTAAGATACTGTTCTTCAGGGAAAAAAAATCAAAATCCTTACCTCTCCCTTAGCTTCAAGAAACCAAGAATAAATTATTTTTCACAATGTGGTCAATGGCAAAACGCTAAGGTGCATGGGTATGGGTACGTAGAATGTGGCAATTTTTTTTAGATTAAAAATTCCCGTTTACCAAAATTACCATCATTATTAGTTTACAGGCAGTTACTAAAAATACACAGTTTTGCAGTGGCATTTGCATGACCTCGAGGTAAACCACCTGACTTCCTAATAAAAACCTATAACACTAAAGGGAATCTGATTATATCCCAGTGATACGTCTCTGCTTCAGAGGAAATTGCAGCTCTGTGTTTCAACCTGCTGTACCTACACACAAGTGAACAGTTTCTGCTGCTCACAGATGACAGATAGAGAAGAGGAAGCACCATTTCTGTTTGTCACCAGCAAGGTTCTAAAATGGAAAGGCAGAAATCTTAGATCTTCCAGAGTGCTTTGATATGATTGCTCTTGGCCATGTAGACGAAATCTCAAAGCGATTTGGAAACGCACAGCCCAGCACATTATTCACCTTTGGCTTTTCACTTTTGGTTTTATAGTTTTAATATAAGCTATGAACTGCATGTCCAGTGAGAAAGCAAGTCTGAAACATTGATGTCAACAGAACCTTATATTCTGTTCAATTAACATTTCTCTTTTTCTGATATCCAAACAACTTAACATTTGAAGTCTTGGCACTCATGGGAACAGGAATTTTTGCTCTCTATCAATGCCAGATGGCAGCTGCAATTGTTTCTTTCTTTCTTTCTTTGATTTTGGTTTGTTTTTTGGGGTTTTTTTTGGAGGGTCTTAATCTAAGGATCTAAAGTATCAGAATGACATTCCCTGAATTGAAGCAAATATATTTCAAGATTTCAGAAACAATTGTACCTCTAGCAAATATTTTAATATTCCTTTTTGCTTGCTTTCTTAGTAGCCAAGACACACTCAAAGATGACCCCTCTTGGAAGGTTATTTTGTACTTGTCAAAAACTAACTTTGACACCGTAAATCCATTTTTTACTCTCTTTACTCATTACTATCTCTGTCCAGTTATCACGCTAACAGGATTTGCTGCTCTATTGGGCATAAAGTCAATCTAAATGTTCTAGAAAAGAAACACTTTACATGAAAAATAAGTATTTAGAAATATGTATTATTATACATATTATAATATGCATAATTTAGAAATATGTAAACAGAAGAGTTCTAGAGTTTCCTAAACTACAAGATTTTATGTTAAAAAAGATGATTTTGTGTTAAACAGTTGGATATAGGAGATGGCAAATTTTTCAGCAGGCAAAAAATTTCCAAAAGCAAAAGGAAAAAAATCATCAGTGTCCCATCCAACACTAAGTAGTTATAGACATTCGGTTATTGCTAAAGAATAATGTCGGCATTAACATCTGACAGTTTTCTTTGTAATTGTTTGAGGAGAAGATTATTTATTTATGGTATAAATTATCCATTCAAAAAAGTGCAACCTATTAGTGATGAGTAAACAGCCTTGTGTTTGAGCATGAGCAACACCATGAATCCTTTCTTATTTTATACACAAAAGGAAAAAAAAATAGATATATGAAAGGTAAGAGGGGGTACAACACACTGTAAAGTGAATTTTTAAAATGTAGGTTTCATGCTGCCTTGGCCCAAGGACAAGTTTTGCAGTGTGCTTCTACACGCACCAACTCACCTAATTCCAGGTCGTCTTCTGCTTTTTCCAATACTGGAAATACCAATCACAGAATGTCTGGCATGGATAACTGCTTCATTCAAACAGATGAGCAGCATTGGTACAAGGTGAGTGAGACATAAACAGGGTAAAGTCTGAAATCCCTCAGAGTAAGTCTTTCCCTGATATTCTGTATGTAAGGCTAACCCTCCTCAAAAGTCACTGAAACCCTGTAAGTCTCCATTACTCTTTATTTCCCTCTGCAGAAGACAAACATCAAGGACTGTAAACAAAAGTATTAATTAATAAATCAGAGTGGAGGACAATAAAAAATCCACAGAAAATCAAATTGCAGAATATTAAAAAGGGCTTGGTAATATGATAAACAAATGTCACTATCAATCACTTGACAAGAGAGACATTGCATGGGACTGTTCTCATCCTGGATTAATAATGTACTGGGAGGCAATTCTAGAAACACTGCATCAGTCCACATGCAGGGTGATATGGATGGACAATGACAGAGTGCACACAGTCATAGGGTGGGGGGAAAATGCATGAAAAAAAAAACTGGTTAAAAATGAATACCATTGATTTTCCTTTGTCTAAATCCAATTACGGTACACTGAGATTCAATGGGCATATGAAGCTTGATGAAGTTCAACAGAGATTTTTACAGGTGTAAAGAATATCTGTTCACATAATAGAGTTCTTGAGCTTTGTTTTTTAAGGTTTTTTCTGTTAATTAGTCAATAGAATAGCTAGATTCAGAAGATACGTAGTTTTGTTAATGAAGCTAAGAGGGTCTGATGTCTTCCTTCACAACTTTACCGGCAGGAGCCAGCATGGTAAAGTGCACACTAGTTTCTTTATGTAGAAGTGTAGTTTTCCTGATGTGTAGTGTCCTGCACAGTTCTGCAGGACTCCCATACTCCCTGAAATCTTATGAATTTTCTAGTCCAAAGATGTAGTCACCAGCTGAGTCTTTAGGACAGCTATACTAGAGCTGTCATTATTGTTATTATTAACCTTAGGAACTGGTACTGTTCAAGAGAAACAAGCAAGGTTTTGCAGTTTGAGAGCTGACTACCACTCCAGAATATCATTATATTGTGCTTTATTAGACAGAGAAATACACCATACCCATACATTTGATTTCTAAGTTTAGGCTGAAGAAAAGTCCCCTTACTACAAACTTTCCTTTCTGTGAGGGCAAAGTTTGGAGGAGCAAAACTGGTGGTAGGCTAACAGTTGTATTTAATCATCTTAGAGGTCTTTTCCAACCTTAACAGTTCTATGATTCTGTGTTCTGTGAGGTGTTTGGCTCAATCTTGCCGTAATTTGCTGTTCTCTTCCACAAAGCATGAAAGGAGCTTTCTTTATGCAGTGCTTGATGTGCTTTGACTTTCAGGCTACTTATGGTCAAGAACATAAAACTCTCTAATGCGGCATTTTCTCACTTTGATGCCTCTGGTTTTCATTTTCATTTATTTCAGCTGTCTCCCTGATGTTAAATGTTCTAAAGTTTTTGGCAGAGATTGCTGTACAAAAAGGGCAGTTGGGAACTTCATTATTTCAGTTTCTTTCAAGTTTTTATACTGTCCCTTTTTTGCCATATAGTAATTCTTACAGAGCATGCAAGGGCATTATAGTCACAGGAGTTTACTGTTACTTTCTGTGTTTCCATAATTTCATGAAGTGTATACACAGCATCAGAGATCTGGCATTTGAGAGAGTACTTGAGGGCCTGGCTATTCCACATCATACATGTTAAGGCTGCAAGTCTGGAGCAGCATCTGGCTTAGAGTGTTCTACAGGTAGAAGAGATTGAACTGCAGATCTGCACATGGATGTTCAGTTTTGGACATAAATAAAACTATATGTTGAACTCAGAAAAGTTCAGTGAAAAAAACATCAAAAAGAGAAGGTCTGGAGAACAGGACTACACAAGGCTGAAGAAACAGTTCTGTTAAGCCTATCCAAAAAAAGACCGTCCTGCTACCAGCCTCCTAAGAGGTAAAACATATATATTAAGTGAGTTGCAAAAATAGATGATACAAAATATTGCAAACAGTGTGTATTCCAGCATATTTCCACAGATCTAATGAACTAAATGATTTAATAGCCCTGCATGACAAGTTTTAGCAATTCGATGAGTAGTGGCTCTTTTTCTACCACTAACATTAGATAATACAACTTGGTGCGTGTTAGTGCATCTCTAAGCACTAGCAGGGAATACAGCTGAGTTTTGCTCCTTTGCTCACAGTCCCCAAGAGGTCTCTAAATCCATAGTGAAAAACTATCTCCACAGTCATTTTTTTCTCCATGCATATTGTCTTGTTATATGTTGCATTTTTGTCTTTGGCTGTGTTCAAGGTTTACAATGATTTTTCTGGGATGACTGAACCCAGGGGCAGGCTGAGTCTGGTCCAGTTTTACACATGAGCATACAAGTTAGATGAAACTTATCCAGATTTTCCAACAAATCACCCTTTAATTGAAAGGGTCCCATCTTACTTAGTTAACACTGCCCATGTTAATATTCTAAGCCATACTCATAAAACTAAAATTACATTCTTCTATATTTTAGAACAACTTCCAGTAGAAAACACATGCAGTTCTTTAACGTAGAGATAGTTCCCTGGTACAGGATATTCTAGAAAAGTTCAGTGGCAAACAAGGTCATTAAATTCCACAAGTATTGTGATTACATTTCTATAATCTTTTGAAATCATAAAAAAATTAACATAGGTTTCATCTGGGAAGAATGTGAATGTTCCATGCATAACACCAACTATAGCAATAAATATGGGAGTAGTATTGTCATAGACTATACCTCACCCTACGATTTTGAGACTTTTCATACATGCGGTGTCAGTTACTGCTCTGAAGATTTTCTACCATGGAAAAACACATCTAAATCCCTACAGTATAGGCAATGAGACAGAACTCTAATTCATATGAAAATTCATTACTGAATCAGAAACCTAATGTTGTTTACCAGAAGGGATGATAAAGTGCTTAAGTAAATGTTTTACTGCCAAAGGGTCTTTCCTGAGCCAGTTCCTTCATTTTGGAGAGATGATCTCCACTGGGGTTTTTTTGGTTGGGATCTTGAAGAGTTAGTTTGGTTTTGGTGGTTTTGTTTGCAGGAGAAATTTGTTGGGGTTTTTGGGGGGGTTTCTGCAGGAATAAAATATCAAAAATTATGAAAAAATGTAACAAGGTATTATTTTTTCTTTTATTTGAAATAAGAGAATTGTTTACTTCCATCTTTCATCTCTTGTTTTTCAAAGTCTTTTGTGCACATGAAGGGCTGTTCAGATCTGTGCCATTTACACTAACAAGCATTTTTGTACTCCTTTCATCAAATTGATTTGGTCCTCAGCTCCTTCAATACAGAAGTTCCTTTTCAGAAAATGAAGAGAATGAAGCCAATTCATTCATCTCCAGAGAAATCACAGCATTAACATTCCATCTCAAATGACATCTTATTGTAATATAAACAAAGATCAATATATCTTTGTGGATTTATTTCTCAGACAAGATCTGGCTGCATTTTATAGAATTATTTAATCAAAATCATAAGACAATAGAATGTCTAGGTTTAACTATCAGCCAATAAACCCAGAAGTATTAAAGACTATGTCCTATTCCCCTTGCCTGAGGATTGCATAAGTCAGTTCCATTACTTATTCCGAAAGACTGGCAAGCATAAGCGTGGGTTACTTGAGAAAGGTAAGAAAAGGGCAAGGTTCTTAAAGAGCTTTGAGTTACTGCAGTTTATTAGGACTAAGCTTCAAAAGCCATATTACTAGTCATTTTCTGTGGACACATACTGTCCAGTGCTCATTAATATTTTTTCATCTGTTCATTGCTTTCTGCTTCTCACATATATGCTAATTTACTATCAAGAAGTCCTCTGGAAGAGTCTATATTGGCCTTAAAGTCACTACCAGCCTATGTTGGATAGATTAAACAAATACTGTTGATGGATTAAACAAAGAATGTATTTGCCCAGCTGCTGAAACTCCGGGAAAATATTTTTACCTGCTCATCTATGCCTCACTGAAGTCACAGACATTAGTCAGGTTTTTTTTAATGAAGCTAAATTAAACCACAATTTTTGTCTCCCTACATTCACACACTCCCAAAGGAGCTATAATTTAAGACGCAGTGGACACACTCAGGTGACAAAAATTGTTATCCACTGGTATTCTCATCCTGCAGCTGGCAAATGTGAACATATGAAATGTGTAGGAGCAGATAACGCTACTAGTGGAACAGATGTCTTTTCATAGTGAATCTGGCAAAAGGTAAAAAAAAAATATATTGGATTTTTTCAATTTTTTCATCTGCTTCTGTGTGATACATTCAATACTCTAGTGGACATGTTAAGTAGCAATAATTTTTGAAGCTTCCTTGAGAAATGGCATCCTGATCATGAAAAAAAAGACACAACCTTGGAATTAGGAAAACTCTTGGCATTTATCACCCTAGCTTAATTTTCCCTTTCTAAGAGCTAATTTATTCTAAAAATTAATCCCTAACTCCAGCCAAAGTGAACACATTTGCCTTTTTCTCTTCATGCATCAACCCAAGTCCCTCACCGTCTTCCTTCACTTCAAGTTCACAAGATACCATTTAATGTGTAGCTCGGTAGGACAGGCACTTGGTTATCAGTACCTGTGCAAAGCCACGAGTCACACCTTCAATAATGAATTGCATAGATCACACTCTGCATTATCAGAGCAATGATACTCGCTGTGTTGGGCACCAGCCAAGCCAACATACAATCACTTCTGTGCAGTGCGTTGTTTCCACCTCTAAAAAGCTACACAGCAAAGGGCTTCTTTACGAATTTTTATATCAAATTCCATCAGAACAGAAAGCTGAGCAAACCTGGGAAACTCCCGCTCATTGGAAACATTGCTGAAAAGTGGCAGAAACGAAGTAATTATTTCTTAAATATTTATGATGGTATACTGTATCCTTTCACCTAACCTGAGACAGATCTTGGAGTTCTCTAGGGTTCTCTTATGCTCCTGGTGAAGTTTCAAAGACTGTAAGTATACATTTAGAAAAAATGAGAAGTTTCTTATGACAATGCTCTGGGAGTGGAGTAGGGAATATCCTCCCTAGGATCGCTTGGAGGGAGCTAAAGCAAAGCTTTAGTAATTATGTAAAAACTTGAGACTTGGAAACACAGAACACATGAAAAAAAAAGTGCTAAAATGAAAATCAAGAAAGGAAGATAAGCAGATTTCCAGGACTGACAGAGTGAAGGGAGCATTTCCAAGGAGCCTCAGATTCTCAGACAAACTCAGCTTACTGCTCCCATGGACTTTTGATATAACTTTCATACAACAGGTGAAGACAGAGAACAGCCATGCACAT
The DNA here is from genome assembly GCA_013396775.1 of Cephalopterus ornatus. Classification (NCBI taxonomy): domain Eukaryota; kingdom Metazoa; phylum Chordata; class Aves; order Passeriformes; family Cotingidae; genus Cephalopterus; species Cephalopterus ornatus. Next base: position 97,851 of record VZRE01011296.1, on the reverse strand, counting down.
GGAACAAATACTGCTGCCTACCCAGTTGTGCTCCTCCCTGACCTACATCCCCACCTCCCACTCTGAGCCTGTGTGGCACCTCTCGGGTCTTCAACTTGCTTCACTTGCAGCCAAAAAAAAAGTTCAAGCAGATGCTTTTGAATGAGAATGGTTCCAGGCCACTTCTTCCACAATCCAAACTGCTTCCCACACTGTGACCAGCCTTGGTCTTCAGAGCTCAAGCTGCTCTCCTTAAATACTCCCTATACCATTTTCAAGCTGCTCACACAAGCATTCTCATCAAGTAACCTCAAGAAAACTTCTACTATTACAGTTGTTTAAACAATGCATCATTAACAACCTCAAAGTTTTTTTCTGGAAAACTTTTCTAAAACTCTGCCATAAAATCCTCATGAACTGAGGATCATAAAGGACAGCAGCCCAACCAGGAAGAAAAAACATGCAAATCAGTGTGCCCTTAGCTTGAAGCTGCACGTTTCCTCCCTTCCTACCTTAGCTGAGATCACCAGTATCTGTTGCTGAGTCAGCACCACCAGGTGGAGTTTCCTCCACAGAATCACTGCTGCTATTGTCTGCCTGCTTACAGGGAGCAAAACCTTTTGTATGCAGCATAGTTCTACCCTGAGGACAGGGTAAAGTTCACTTGAGGTGCATTCATTTGGGCAAAATGGGGAGGCTTGGATTTGTGCTGGAAACAGGGTTGATATTATAGAGATGGTTTTGTTATTGCTGAGCAGGGCTTACACAGAGCCAAGGCCTTTTCTGCTTTCCGTACTGCCGCGCTGGTGAGGAAGTTGGGAGTGCAGGGTGGGTTGGGAGGAGACACAACCGGGACAGGTGACCCCAACTGACCAAAAGGATATTCCAGACCGTATGACATCATGTTCAGAATATAAAGTGAGGGGAAGAAAGGGAGAATGTTGGAGTGGTGGTGTTTGTCTTCCCAAATAACTGTTACGTGTAATGGGATTCTGCTCTCCTGGAGATGGCTGAACACCTACCTGCCCATGGGAAGCAGTGAATTAATTCATTTTTTTTCTTTGCTCGTGTGCATAGCTTTTGCTTTCCCTATCAAACTGTCTTTACCTCAATCCACGAGTTTTCTGGCTTTCACCCTTCAAATTCTCTCCCTGATCTTGCTGGTGGAGGAGTGAGAAAGTGGCTTCATGGGGCTTGGTTGATGTCTGGGGCTAAACCATGACAGCAGGTTACCCTGAAGATATCAAGGATTGGAAAAAAAAAATAAAAGCCTTACCAAAAAAAAGGTCACAACATACCTGAGTATTCAATATGAGGCAGAAATAGGAGGATGCTTGGTTCTGGGGCAAGTCAGAATAGTTAATGACACATCCATTTTTCACAATCTTCACCACAAACCTGACTTTTTCGCCTCTTTATACTGACTGGCAGCATTATGAGTCCCAATTGCAGATTTAAATTAATTCTTCTCTTGTTAGCACTGAGTTAATCTTTCTAGAAGAATTCCTGGCTGCCTGGTGCTATCCAGATTGAGTTGAAGATGTCATGAATTTCTCATTTTTTTTACTAAGAAAGGAAAAAACCTCACCAACCTATTTTCAGAAGCTCCATCTGTGTTAGTGCTACCGTGATAAGAGATGGAAGTGCTTGAACTGTCTCATTCCTCATCCTATAAAAAGGGTTATCAGCAAAAACGGCAACATACATGTTGAATATGCTCCTGTTTCTGTATCAACAAGTTGATTGGGGCACTGAGACAGGTCCTCTTATTCAAGCTGTCTGTAGGAAACGCTGATGGTCCAAATCTGCTCTTCTGGCTCTTTAACACTATTTTAACTTTTGCAATTAGTTGAAAGCCTCTCCACTCTACTCTGAAAATTATTGTTTCATTTAAACATTAAAACAAACAACATAAGAAGAAATGCAGCCTAAAATTAATCATAGAATTATAGACTGGTTTGTATTGGAAGGGACCTTAAAGATCTTCCAATCCCCCTTGTCACGGGCAGGCAGACCTTCCACTAAACAATGCTGCTCAAATGATAGGAGAGGTTATGGCACAGGACATAGGATATAAAAGTGTTTCTTAGACTAGGGTAGTCCAGCTGGCAATTTAGCTGTATTAGTCCATCAGCAAGCACATTGCTCTGTGTTCATATATCATGGAACACCAGCAGGTTAGAATAACTTATACCATATAAACCACAGTTTACCTAAAACCAGTACCATGCACACAAGGTCTAGCCTCCAGCAGCTGAGAATACCAGTGCTCCTGAATATATAAACTGAAGAACAACAATCTACTTCTGGGTTTGGCATAGACCTAGAACAGGTCAAAGAGGTGAAAAGTAATGTAAGCCCAGCTACAAAGTGGTCTGAGGCTACAAATATATTCACTTATTATAACAATCAAACTTTAAAAAGCCTGGCTGAAGCCACAAACAGACAACAGAAACACTTGTAGTCAAGAAGCAATGAAAAATGTTTAGTCAAGGACACTTATCACAAAAATAAGTAATAGTATCACAAAAGTCCAGAGTCTTGGAAACATAGGTAATCGCCATCACATGCACAAGCAAAGCATGAAACACTGAGTATTGTGATTGCTATTTGTGTGGCAACAAACTTAGAGGTAACATGAAGAGTTTAGAAGAAATTATTTTCATTCTCTCTGTAAAGTGCCAGTAAGTCTTTGTGTTCCAGCTCACAAACAGAAATCTGTCATTAGCCAGGATTTCAGCAGTAAGCTAGGGAGAAAATCAGGACTAAAGTCCCCTTATATATGTATAAAAGCAGCATGGCTTTCTTCCTTGTTAATGCTCCCATTTTACATTTGTGGAAGATATACCAGCTTCTTCTTCATTTATTTCACTCTTTTAGAGATTTTCAGTAGATATCTTTCACAAGGTCTACCTTCACCTTTTCCCACCCCACAGAAATCAGACTACATGTGACAACTTCATAGACCTCTTTTCTTCCAATCTTTTCCAGTCCTCTCTGCCTGTGAATTGGTTGTGTTTGTTTTTTATTGTTATGTTTGGGTTATGCTTGTGTTGGGTTTTTTTTCCCAAAATAAATCTCTGGACTGCTTTCTAGAATCTCTGAGTTTGGTTTTCTTGATAAAAGGAGAGGACGATAAAGGAGTTTTTTTCCTTCTGTCCACACAGCATATTTCCAGTGTATTTTCTCAGAAGTACACCAGCTTGTTCTTCATGCTTCGTGATGATTTGAATAGCAGGTGCTTTCTGGCAATGTTCCTCATTCTAGGGAAGATTTTGGTAATCTGAATGACGTGATAAACACATCATGACCAAGGGAAATGAAGGTTAGGCAGCAGTGCCAAGGTTAAAGTTGGCTTTGCCGCAGAACAGATGACTGGCTTTGCCTCTGGAAATGGACAGAAACAACTCACAAAGTGACAGATGTTGATGGCTCACAGATTAAAAAACTTTGGAAGTATTTGAACACTTAAACAGGAGGTGCGGTGGGAGAACAGTGGAGGAGAAAAACTATGAAGGAAAACCTGACTCTCTGAGACTCATAACTTGGGCCCAATAAATACTACAAAGAAAAAAAAAAGCACTTCATGTGGTTTCATCATGATATCCAGTAATCAGTATTTGCTATTCTACTTAGCTCCCTGATTTTTATTTCAATCAGCATTGGTGTGCTAACAGGAAGAGTTAAATGTATGATTCTTTCCAGATAATGAATTATATTTCTTGGCTGGTATGAAACTTAATGGCTTTTGTGGCAGTGAAGCTTATCACTAGCAGGTGTTTTGCACCACAGAGTGAAAGAGCATTAATTTCTTTTTCTCTTTGTTTAATTTTTAAATTCAGTCATTATTATAAGTAATTCAAAATATTCAAAAACACCTTTTGGAAGATTAATCATCATAACCACACTGAACTCCTCCTTTAGAGGTCCTCCTAAGGTGTGATATATCTTTCACTAGATCAGTAGAGTGTGTGCTAAGTTTCTAAAATTTCTTTAATGGAAGGCATGTTAGTTAATTCAGCCCAGCAGACAACATGGAAATATTCAAGTCAACTATTTTCCAACATCTTTATCAGCTCTGTGTACAATATCTATTAAAGCTGGTGAGAATTCCATCTCACTATTTGCATTTGACACACTTGTATCCTTTTGACATATCAAAATTCTATTTATCATTTTTAGCAAGGTTTATATGTTTCTATGGATTTTTTTCCATTCTAGTCCAAACAACTTTGTTTCTCATTTGAGAAAATTTGTTATAATCATAGAAAGAAAATTAAATTCTGAATATTGTGAAGGTTACATTGAATGTATTCTATGATGCCTCATCTTTGAAGGTGTGTCCTTGAACCTGAGGTTGCTCTCACATGTTTTCTTACTCCTTTTTTTGACTTATTAACTTAGAACAATTTTGGAAGTATTAACAGCCCTGTACAGAAGGGTGGCCCATCTTCTATGTTTGATCATCATCCCAGGATTAATATCTGGAGATTTTTTTTGCCTTTTATCCTTGCTTTTACAGATTGCTTTTAAAATGGTGAATCCAAAACCCACCATACTAATTTAATTAATACAGTGTACTGACTTTGATGGTCCTTGTGTCTTATTATAAACTCAGTAAATGTAAACATCCTTGGAATAAAAGCCAAAATAAAAATCAGGAAGTATACGAAATACTAGACTGAAGACACCAACTATGAATAATGCCAGACAAATCAAACCGATGAAGCAGGACACTCTTTCACAAACAGAAAATAAAGACCAAGAAATGCAAGGAATACGTTGAAGTTCAGTGAATTTTTGATTACCAAAAAAATCCCAAACCCCAAACACCAGAAAACCACACACATAGGGTTTCTGGTTGGATCATTTTTTATTATTATTCAGACAGTGTTTTTGTTTCTCTTCCATTACCTTTTTCTTATAGTTTACTCATATCATACTAATTAACTTCCCATATATATACTTGGTTTTTGGGCAAGCTGTTTGGTGTTCTTTTGTTTTAAAAAAAGATCACTAATACTAACCATGTTTTGAACAAGTTTGGAACTGATTTCTGAGACTGCATGGTTCAAATGCTGACCACCTGGGTGCCCTTCCAGCACACTGAGGTCTAACACTTATTCACACTGCTGCAGTGCCAGAACTCAGCTGCTCCCACAGACTGAAACTGTGTGGAACCCAGGACAGAGAGATTAGTTTGCTTTGTAGGACTCTATCTTAACGAAGTGATGTTAAATTGAAACCAATAAGATGTGATAGACACAGGTCAACTTCTAGCTGAGTAATGGAGTGCAAAAGACACCATGCAGACATATTCTCCTATAACAGCTTCCCAACCCTCCAGTCCTACCTCACAGGACTCTTGATTTCTCCAAATACTGAGTATTTAGAAGACTGTCAACCATGGCTAAACAAGAACAACTTGAAGCTTTGCCACAGGCCTTCTTTACTGAGGTACAACTTTGCTTTGATACTGTCGCAAAGACATGACACATAATAAATACAGAAAAACCTAACAGAAGACATGACCAACTAAAAAAGCCATGAACAAAATGGAAACAACTGCTCCTTTCTGATCTAGAACAGATGACCCAGAAGGAAAGGTTCTAAGAACTGTGTTTATCAAGTCTAGAGAAAAGACTGAGAGGAAGGCATTACAGTGTTCACACATGCAACAGATCATTGCAGGGGACAGAAAATGTTTAGTTCTCAGCTTCAATTTGGGGCAGGAAAATAGCCAAAGGATTTAAAACTGTAGCAAAAAGTCAGGGTTTGAAGAAGAGATTTCTTAGAGCAAATTATCTGGGGAGGCTGCAGTTTTGCCATCAGTGGATGTTTTTTGAAAGAATTCATACTAGATTGAAAGATTTGTGAAGATCAGCATAGGACAGGCTGATGTTGATATCACCTGGCATGCTGGAAAGTTTATTTCTTTGCACCTAATAAATAGATCTCTTAATGCAATATCTTTCCTTCCTAAGAGAGCGGGATTCACTGAAGGAATCTCTCACTTGAATAATTTTGCACTCTTCCACATCTGCACATTGTATTGGCAAATAAGCCAGTTCCAAAGGTAGAAAATGAGTGTGTTTTTACTTCAAAAGTTTCATTCTGACTCTACTGCAGAGCTGTCTTCTTGACTGACTGATGATGCACTTCTGCAAATAGAAGTTATGTGGCTTTTTTTGTCCTCCAGTGGTTGAACTTCTTCAAGATTAACTCAGTGAAAGGGTTAACCAGTGAAAAGGACCTCTCTCACATGAGTTTTACCCACAGGAAGAAGGGATACATTCTAAAATTCAGATGTGAATTAATGGAATGGAGAAGGTTCAAGACTTGTAGGCTCATTATGAAGAAATCTCAGCTCTTAAGGACAATTCATTAAGTCATTTATTCTTTCATTGCTCATCTAGGTCACCAGATAATGGCACTGAAGAATCATAAAGAAACAATCATGATTCACACTGCTCAAGGAAAAAAACATCTGACTTTTTTAAACTTAGACAAGCACAAACTACTTAAAGAATTCAGAAGAAAACTGTCAGAGATATTCTGTATGCACAGATAATGATTACCAATCGGTGTCTTCTCAGGGCATGAGCATATGCTGTGAGCATGCCTAACAACCATCTGGAACAATTGTCAGCAGGCACAGCTCCACCAGCCATAATGGGCTCATACTTCATTGACCAAGAGCTGATTTCGGCCTGCAGGTTTTAATGGCTCCTTGAGGAGATGCTGCGTTTGTCAGACTAGATTTAAAATCCCCAAAGTATCTTCTTGTAGAAGTTATTGGGTTATTCCTAACACCTCTCATTTCTCTTTGCTTTCAGTTGCTAGGAAGATGGTCTGTGCACCCACTGAGGCATTGAGATTCGTGCTGTGACCAGGGCATACCCACACAAGGACAGAAGTACAGAATTTCTACATTTATAGCAGTCAGCTATAAACTTATAAAGCCCTTCATATTTTTGATTGCCTTTCTCTGAAACTGATGTTATAAAAGGGAAAAAAATTACTTTGATGTCTGTCTGTGAGACCTGATATCTTTTGATGCCTTTAAACACTACAGCAATATCAGCCATGAACATGTGATAGTAGAGGCAAGTTGTTTACTAGTGTGCAGTACAGACAGCTACAATTCCGTGAGTAGAGATAGCAGGTCACATAAAAGCAAGAGAAATTTATTAGGAAAAAAAATGCTAGCTTCCAACAAACTCCGTAGCAAAGGTGACCTTTTCATTACTTGTCTTGTGAAACTATAAGCAAAAAAGGGAGCAAAACTCCTGGATAAGTCTGCAGCATATGCTTATGTCATTCTCATGGGAGCACACAGGTGTGTGAACACCTTTTTTTCTCAGTCTTTCTGTAAGGGAAGTCAAGAATCACAGAGCAGGCTGTGTACTCTGTACAGTGAAGTATCATTTGCTATATCATGTAGCTGGTAGTATGAAATAAAGATAGAGCACTGCAAAAAAGCAGAATTATAATAAAGTAAAGCTACTTTTCTTTGCTTGTCCTTTTTTATCAATTTACTTATTTATTTGCTTGGATTTCCATATTTGTGATATTCTGCTAATCTAGGTAATTATGCATCAGAATATGGACCAATCAGAGCCATACTGTATTTATCTCTTACCATGGTGTTAGCTTAACAGATATTAAACAGTTTTGTCAATTTGCCAAAAGATGCATATATTACATTATAATTTATGATAATGTTTGTGATCAGTAATGTTTGTAGCACCTAAAAAGAAAAGAAAAGAAAAGAAAAGAAAAGAAAAGAAAAGAAAAGAAAAGAAAAGAAAAGAAAAGAAAAGAAAAGAAAAGAAAAGAAAAGAAAAGAAAAGAAAAGAAAAGAAAAGAAAAGAAAAGAAAAGAAAAGAAAAGAAAAGAAAAGTTGTTTACATTTCCTACATTCCAAATTGTAGACATGTAAAATTTTATCAAATATACGTTAGCAAAAGTTCTTCATTCTTTAATTGAAAAGGCCAAAAAAAATGAAACTAAAATGGGATATACTTTAAACCATGTACTTTTCGAAAAAAAATAGGAACTCTCAATTGCCCTCTAAAAAAGATTGCCTCCCCAGGGTTATATTTTTTCTTTTATCACTATCACAGCATGAAAGAGTGAAAGTGTCAGACAGAGGCATAGGGACTCCTGTTCATCTGTCCTGCCTTAGGTTGATACACATGCCCCGTGAAAAATGTCATTGTGTGGCAAGATCATAGATTAGTTTGGGTTGGAAGGGAAATTTAAAGGCCATCTAGCCCAACCCCCCTGCAATGAGCTCATTTGACCATCACTGACTTCTTCAACTCGATCTGGTTGCTTAGAGCCTGTCACGCTGCCCACGCCCCACAGTGGGATAAGCTCGGGGCCAGCCGGGCAGTGAATACTGAGCTCTCAGACCCAGCACGACCAGCAGATGCCACCTAGAGCTGAGATTTTTCTCCCCGTTGCTGCACAGCGATACCTCGAGACGAGATGTGACTTCAGGTAATTGCACAAATCTCTTTCCAGTGCTCCAGCACTTTTAAAACACCCTCTCTGCGGTTCGCGTTGCCTGTCGCTTGCTGCCTAGATCGAGACGGCCACGCGTTTCGCTCTCAGGATCAAGCACAGGAGCGTCGCGGGACTCGGACCCGGACCCGCACCCCGCCGCTCCAGGGGCCGCGCCACCGTAGCCGGGCTGGCAGAGGTCAGTGCGTCTTTTCTCCCCCTTCAAAGCGCTGTGTCCCGTCGGGAAGGGGGCTGTGTTTTGTTTTTTGGGGAGCACAGCAAAGACAGCGACTCCCCCGTGGGAGGGAAGCCCGAGGTCTGCGCCTCCCTGGCCCAGAGGCGCCGCCGAAGGACGGCGAGGACGGCGAGCGGCCGGGACAGCTGGGTTCCCAGGTGAGCGCTGTCACCTTGGGCTTGTGTCGCTCCGCGGTAGTCCGAGGCTGAGCGCTGACCCTGCACGGCACTCACCTGTATGGGAGGAGGGAATGAGCAGCCAGTGGGACACTTCGCCCTCGTTGATCTCCCTTTGCTTCCATCAGATTGACAGTGAGCGACATATGTGACTTTTGTGGCTGGATGTGCCAGACCAGACAGCCTTGAGAGGAGCAGGGGTCTCTCCTTTTTTCCTCCCGCTTCCAAGTCATCCTCGTCACCAGTGAGCCTGGCCACCCTCTCTTGTAGCCATGGAGAACTCCTCCTTCCCTGAGACCAATTCCTCATGTGCAGACTGCACTGGGAAAGGGCATGGGGGTCTGAATATGTCCACTCCTCCACTTAGCCCCAGGTTCTACATCACAGTGCCTGTCATCTACTCAGTCATCTGTGCTGTGGGGCTCACAGGCAACACTGCTCTCATCTATGTAATCCTCAAAACGCCAAAGATGAAAAGGGTAACCAACATCTTCATCCTAAACCTGGCCATTGCTGATGAGCTCTTTATCTTGGTGCTACCCATCAACATTGCTGACTACCTGCTCCTGCAGTGGCCCTTTGGAGAGTTCATGTGCAAGCTCATCATCTCTATAGACCAATACAACACTTTCTCCAGCATCTACTTCCTCACTGTCATGAGCACTGACCGCTACCTTGTAGTGGTGGCCACCACCAAGTCCAGGAAGACGTCTTACCGCACCTACCAAGCAGCCAAGATTGTGAGTCTTTGTGTCTGATCCTTCGTCACAGTCATCATCCTGCCCTTCACTGTATTTGCTAAGATACACAAGGAGCAGGGGCGCTCCCAGTGTGTCTTTGTGTTCCCTCATCCTGAGAATGTGTGGTGGAAGGGCAGTCGGATCTACATGTTTATTTTAGGCTTTGTCATCCCAGTGTCCACCATCTGCACCCTCTACACCACTATGTTGTTCAAATTAAGACATGTGCAACACAATTGCAATGCGAAAGCCCTGGACAAAGCCCAAAAAAAGATGACACTGATCGTAGTTGTCATCCTGGCTGTGTGCCTGTTCTGTTGGACACCCTATCACCTTAGCACAGTGGTGGCCCTCATCACAGACATCCCACGAACTCCAGTCATCATTGGGATTTCCTACTTCATCACCAGCCTAAGTTATGCCAATAGCTGCTTCAACCCTTTCCTGTATGCCTTTCTGGATGAGAGTTTCCGGAAGAGCTTTCGCAGACTGATAGATCGCAGAACCACCTCATAAAGCCAAGCCTCTGTCCCCTCATCTTTACCTTTCACAGTCACCTGCTTTTCCTGCATGATTTCAGCCCAGAGAGTGCAGAGCGCTCTTTCTCTCCAGCCTCCTTGAGATTGCCTACAGGTCTTCAGGTAATCTCACTACCCACGACATGAACTGGGGACAAGTGTATCTTTCTCAACTGTCCTGAACTCATTTCTGTAGCATTGTTTTCCTTGCTTTTTTTTTCTTTTTCTTTATCTTTATCTTTTTCTTTTTAATTTTTCTTTTTTTTCTTCTTTTTCTTTTTGTTTTTCTTTTTCTTTGTCTTTGTCTTTTTCTTTGTCTTCTTCTTCTTCTTTTTACTTTTTATTTTTGCTTTTATTTTCCTTTTTCTTTTTCATTCCTTCTCTCTAATGAGCTTTCTGACATAGGTTTGTAGCACACAGAGCTGCAGCAGGTCCCTTTTCCCTTTCTAAAGGTATTGCTTTGTGAACTCAAGCCACATGACTGTCTCGGTTACTGGTGATTTGTAAAGCCCAATAAAGGTGTATTTACCAAGTGTCTTGCTTAATGATTCCTCAGCCTCTTTCCTACCCATAGGACCTGCTTACCCAACATCTTGAAAACTTAGCAATAATTGAAAAAGGCACAACTCCAAAGCATAAGGAATAAACCAAGGTATTGAGCTCATTTCATTTTCCAGGGGACTAAGATAAGGTAGTCAAAATCCATAATAACAGTCAAGAGAGACCTCAGTCTGGCTTTAAGGAAGAAAGAGCACTCCCTGACTAGTGAATAAAACACACAAATGAGGGTTTGGAGCCACTTGCTGTAGAAAATAGCTTAACAGTGTACTTGGTAGTTGTAGTTTGTAAAACCTGCAGCTTTTGTTTGTATCAGAAGTGATGATTATTATTTACCATGTGTTTATGGGCCATCTCCTTGTTGCACATACAGATTTTTTCTTTTTTATTTTTGGTTCTGGAAAACAGAATCAGAAAGTATTTTCAGAACAAGTTAACTTTCAAGGATTTGAAAAATTCATAAATAACTTATGCAGTGGTTACGTTACTTTTAAACGATCTCTCGTAGACTCGCATTCTGGTTTTTTGTAAGATTTATTAATATTTCTCTCAAGGAGAAAAAGTGAAATGAAAAAATAAAATTTAACAAGAAAATACCTAAAAGAATAGGTTAATTTTATCTGAATGAGGAGGGAGAGGGTGAATGAAAGTTTCACTAGAATTCACATATCCAACACTTCATGAGGAGGTTTTTTTCCTCCTGTCTCCTCTTTTAGCCCTCTAAGGAAAACTAAAAAATATGGAAGACTGAGAAAATATTTGCAGTCACTTAATATTTCTCATCTTAATGGTCTTCCCTGCTCTTCCCTACAGCAGATGCTAAATCAGTGTAACACAAATTTTGTTAGATATTTTCCTCTCCCCTGAATACAGAGAGATAGGGAAGTGTGGCTAAGAAATTACATTTCCACAGGAGGGGATGATGAGCTTCAGGAGGTGCATAAGGATTCATGTGGTACATCCTCAGGTTTGCAGATGCCTCCTGAAAGCCCTTGCACCTCCCACTGCTGCAGTCTTAAGTTCTGCCATAGGCACACAGAAAGTTTCTTCTGCTAAATTCCTTCTGAAAAAGTTCCAAATGAAAATTTTACTTGCAGATTTTAGCAATTGTGCAAATTCTGGTACATTATAATACCATATAACTGGGTTGATGACTAAATCATTTCTCCTTATAAGACATTAATATTCTCTGAGACAGTTAGTACTAAATTCAACATCCAGTCTAGCTGTTAAGGAAATGTAAGTATTCCAACAGTGTCTAGTTCTACTTCATTGGGGGTGTATGACTGACTTCCATCAGATACAGAAACTGGCCTTTGAAAGAGCAAGACCAAAATGTGTTGATTACCCATTTCCACACCACATGCAAAAACGTGCTTCAGGAACCAGAGTCCCACACTTCATCTTTCTGACTGAAACAAAAGGTAATTAACTTTTTCCACCAGCTGTCTGGTGGTCAGTCACTTGCCATGGAGAAAGATGTTAGTCTGTATGGGCCAAGTAGCAAAGCCTGTCCTTGTTTAGGCTGCTGGTACACACAACTATCTCTCTTGTATTCTAAAGTCATCACTTTCACAACATTACTTGTGTAAAGACTGCATACAGTTTAAAAAATAAACAGTATTATTCTCAGAAAAGGGTCATTGTTCCCCCATTGGTTGTGATCCTTCCCTGAAGACTGAAGAATTCCCGTGCTCAATTCCTCTTGTCGATAGGGGAAAATATGAGAAGTATTATCCATTAACAAATTTTACTTCAAAGTATCTTGGACTGCTTGTCTTTTTTCTGTCAGAAACATAAAGATGCAAACAGAATATCACCTGTGGTATGCACAATCCTTCCCTAAATTCCTTCTCATTCTGGAACCACATCTTACCTGTTCCTCACAGTAGGATGAACATCCAAGAAGAATTCTGTGTGTCTCAAAATGTCTGGAGTTTTCCCAGGGTTGTTAGTCACAGAATAGGCTGAGATTTGAGCAACAGCCTGACTCTGACATGAGTGCTCACCTGAATTTCATGCATTGAGCAGGACTCCCCTTGCACAGCTGTGCTGTCTGTGGTGTCCATGACATGTCTGGGAGGTGAAACTGGAGCCTATCTTATTGCAGGTACTGCAGATTGATATCTAGTTGAAGGAGGAAGTTGAGCCTGGAGAACCTGTGGAGGGTGTAGAATGGTAAGTAAGGCCACCTCTCATCCTGAAGAGCTTCAGCATCAAAACCGGTGATACCCAGTTCTCCTTCCGTTTGCCCTTTTTGTTTGGGAAACGGAACATTCTAAGCCTAAATGTGACCAAATCCAGCATTCAGCAGGAAAGGGAGAGGTTTGATCTTCAACACTGCTGGTCATCAAGGACGATGCTGTATAGAAACTAAACTTTGGCTCCCAGAGCAGCAATAGAGGATAACACAACAGGAAATTTGCTCCCCTCACACACTTCTAATTTCATTTTTGTTTTTCCAGAGCAGCAATTTATGCTCCCATTCAGACCATGCCTAACCAGCTATGATGAAATTTAACAGTGCCACATTGTAAGACAGTATGGTTGCTGTAAGGAAGTATTTTATTTATATAAAAATGAGTAAAATAAAAATAAATCCATTTTCCTCACAGCATAAATCTAACTTGAAACTGATCCTGCAGATATTTGATACAGACTTCCAGAAGGAAAGTAGAGAAATCAGAAATCAGATTATATAATTAAATAAAATAGAATTTTTTTTTTAAAAGGTGAACTTTTTTCATGGTACTGAAGTGGGAATGAGAGAAGTTGCTCTCAAGCCATTGTTATCCTGCCTGATGGAAGTTGTTTTATGTGTACTTTAACCTAATAACAACTACCTTGTAGGTTCCCTGGTAGGTGACGCTGGCCAGGAATGAAAGACGAAGCCTTCTCTGGGTTGAGACATTCTAACCACAAGTAACCGACCCTTGTGCTGAGACTCACAGCCATGCACGCAGCTGCCCAAGCCATTTTCCCCAGAGGCCACACCACATCTACAGTTTGCAGCTTTGGTTTGCCCCCAGGTGCTGCAAAGCAGGTCATCCTGCTCCACTCCACTTTGCCTGTGATGCAGGGGCACAGCTGCAGGTACCTGAGCGCAAGTAGAGCCAGTCCCACAGGGACATCCTCTGTCTATTCATCCTTACCCTCTGTACCACCCTGACTGATTTGAATCCAGCATTTCTAACTGTTGGCCACTGCCTAAAAGCATACAGCAAACTGTGTGTGTGTGTGTATGTGTGTGTGTGTGTGTGTGTGTGTGTGTGTGAGACAGAGACTTTTGGGGGGAACAAGATGGAAGGAGTAGGCAGGGCTGTATTCTCAGGGCTGTGGGTAGTTAGAGTACCAGAAGCCATTATACCTGTATAATGCCAGATGCCTTGCACTTCAAAACACAGGGATAGGCAAAGTTCTGGGACCCAGAAGGGTCTGAGCTTCTGATTCAGAAGAAGCACAAAGGCAACAGCTGTTTGCTGGTGTGATTGCAGTAAAGCCTCATAAGTCAAGACAGGAGAGAACAGTATAACCTTTTCTGTTTAAGTGAGTATTCTGCTTCCCACATGCCAAAATAATATGATTAAACAAAACCAGGCCTCCAGCTTTTTGTAAACTGTCAGCACCACATCTCCTCAATACCTTGGCATTTAAAATACATGCACTCCTTTTCATGAACAGGTCCCTGTAGTCTATATGTAGCAAGCTATGGAGACCCAGAGAGTAACACTGTGCGTGACAACCAAGCACCCCTTCAGCTAGGAACCCTGAGTGCACCTGTCCCTAAGTGGCTAAGACACATTCTTGGAGCTTTGATTAAAGATATCTGGAAAACTACGTATTCCTTCAGGACCACGAGTTTTCTCTAAATTGTGCTTAAAAATCAGCCTTCGTAATTTCCCAGCAACAGCACTGTTGCCTGGCTATTCCTGAGCCAGCTACCCCAAACCCGTAGCTGATGATGACCACCATCGATTTCTGTGCTTTTTTTGGACTCCTTTGGCAGATTGCACTGACACCAGAGGATTTAGGTAAGTTTCTGATTCAGCTCAGGCAAGCTGGTGTAGTGGAAGGGATACATCGTGCCATGTGATTTTTCATGTTCCAGATATGTTGGCCAAAGCAGCCTTCAAAACATACATCTCCTCTCTCACCCCTATGTCACTTGTCAAGTTTTGCACCTCCATGAGTTGTGTTTTTGAGACTTTCAAGCATCTCTCCAAGTTTTTTTTCCACAGCATAAAGTTGCCCTAAGTCAGGAGCAGCACATCAGCAGGAAGCAGGCAGGTGTAAGGAGGAATACACAGTGCCAAAAGAGAATGGATCAAAGGGTAGTAAGGGGGAAAGATCAGATGGTTTACTTCAAAAGCACTTTCCTGGCCTAACCAGGGGTACTGACATGTACTCGTATCCATATGTCATGAAACTCCAAAATCCAGGTTCAAGAAGTTCTCACACTGAATCCTACTAGGAAATCCAGGGTCTGCTCCCTAATTCCTAATTCTGAATAGTTGATTCTTAGAGCATATTTATTCGTTATAATATATAATTATATAGTACTTAATGGGACACAAAACATTATGCAATTCTTTCCTGGCTTACTTTTCAGGCTGCCTGTCACTGGTGCAACAAGCTGAAGTCTTAAAAACACTCTCCATGAGCATGGCTGTGACATGGGCAAATTTATGATCACTGTAGTACATCAGGACATTTCCCTGCAGCTGATTGGGCACATCTGTCAAAGGAAAGTTCATCCTCAGAAAGGAATATTTTTTTTTCATGAAGTAATGTTTTGTTTAGATTTATCCAGGAAGCTAAACTAAACCCATTTAAAAATTTTTTTGAATTCTTAGATGTCTCTAAGAATCAATTTCCTTTACTTGTCTCCTAATAATGTTTTCAGTTTCTGCTCTTTTTAATTAACTAAGGGATAATTTTTTTCCTAATAAAACTTTTGAGAGCCAAATCTTCTACAGTTTTCTTGTACTTACTCAAACTCGGTGCTCCCATTTCTAAAACAAATTAATACTCTATTTTTAAGTTTAGTATTTGTAGAAAGATTCACGCCATAAGGACTTTCTCTTAAATGAAGAATGTACCAGTTTTGCCTAGTTATATTTGAGCAGATGGAGTTTTTCTCTGTGAGTTCAGAAGTTCTGCAATTTCCAGAGCCTGGAAATACAATAAACATTCCTTTTCCAGATACTGTTCATATGGGGCCCTAACAATTTCAGCTGTATAACTAATTCAGTGGCATGACATCCAAACTCCTAGAAATAAAACATAATTAAATTAATTGCTAGTCAATCAAAGAGATTAAAGGATCTGATAATCACATAGTACAGGCAGCGGATGAAGCAGCAGTTTACAGGCTTGAATTTAACAGACCAATGTTTAGTCTAACATTAACATTGTTGTCTAACACATACAGCACAACATGCAGCTGGCAACCCCCCCACATGTTCACATGTGCAATGTAGACAAGTTTTCGTTATAAATGATTGTTATTCTTTTGCTCATTCTGGTAAGCAGCTGCTTATATGAGCAGCCCAGTCATGACAAAGAAATGATTCCATTCTTAACCCTGTTGAGGATCTTGCAGACAAACCCATCCCAGTCACAGTGGTCCCCAACCCCCTCTGCTTGTTTGGCCTCTTTCTGCTTCTAAATACTTCCATTGTGGAAATTGAGGAAGTTCTTTACATTGCTTCACCAACTTAAAGCATGCTGGTAACACAAGACAACTCTGTGCATTTGTGGTTCAAGTGAGAGAACACCACCAACTTCTTTTTCTGCATTACAAAGCTAAAAAAATTAAATTAAACTCTGCATAATGTATTTTTATATATTTTTCATTTCCCCATCTTCTTTCATAGCCATCTTTTGAAAGTGTGAAGAAGCAGCACAAATTATCAGTTTATTGTTAAGACAGTTATTGAGGCTCTGCAAGTGCTTCTAAAGTATTTTTCTACTTCCAAAGCCTTTATACCACCAGAGGGAGATCAAAGACAACTTATTCAGCAAATTTACTGAGTGGAAAAGAGTTTCTGCTGTCATGCCCGACATGAAGCATGCATTTTTTATGTAAGGCGTCTTTTCCTCAAATTTTACTCACAAGCATGATAAACAGAAGATATTAAAATAGCTTTAATGAAGGACAGGAATTTCCTTTAATAAAGGGCAGAATTTTCCGAAGGTGTGATCCCGAACCTGTTTGTCATTTTTCTGTTTCTTTATAAGCATCCTCTTCAAATGTGTAGTACCCTTACATCCAAACAGGTATGATGTCTGTTCATGCAGCTGAGGACCCATCTGCTCCTGCACGTTCCCACTCCTCCCAGAGGGACTGGTTTTGGGGGATCAGGTATCACTGACATAAAGCAGAGGCTGTGTCAGCAGGCAGAGATCATCTCTCCTCTACACCATTCCTCAAACTAGGGTGGCCTATGATCCTCAGCTGCCTCTGGACAAGGATTTGGATGTCTCTGTACTCTGTTCCCCACTATTTTCATTAGCTCGATTTTTTTTCCCCCATTATTTCCCTTTTCCCTGTCTCTGATTCCTATTATCCCCAGAGTGTATTTAGTGTTTTGGACACCTCTCCCGCTTTCAGATTCCAGCCCCGAGGTGGCACTGATTCTTTCACTGACAAACCATTATTGTTTTCCTAAACCGGAGTTAAAGACTAAAAAGATGTTCCAGAGAGCTAGTTCGCAAGCTGTGTTATAGCATAGGACAAAACCAATACGAAATAGCCAGGTGAAGCAAAAAATTATTGGTTTTTTTTTATTGTAAACTATATACAAAATGGCACGAATCCATATGCATTTGAAAAATTAGAAGATTGGTACTTTTTAACAGGTGTTGGTTGAACAAAGTCTGCTGAAACCATAGGAGTAAACTCCTTTTTGTTCCCAGATTTGAATTTTTCCCTCACACTCTAGGCAGGTCAGTAAGGCAAGGGATTCTCAGCCAAAACTCTCAAGTCCTTAAAGAAAACTGGTGATTTTCTTTAAAGAAAATATGTCCACATTATTCTATTTTTAAGGCGTATATTGAAGAAAAAAATCTGTATGCTTCTACTAAGGAGGAATGATTTTAATAATTTAGATATCTGGCAGAATTCCAGTTGGATACAGTTAGTGTGATTTTAATACAGGAATAGCCAACAGTGTAATATGTCCTCATAAATTATTACAGGTTCAGTTGTTGCTACAGTCCCCTTAAATACTGTAGTGTGTATTAATGTTTCTGGTTGGATGGAAGTCATACAACATGTCCGTGTGGCAGCAGATTCCTTTTCTGCAGGAGGAAATCTAGGCTACACTACCTGGCACCTGATGGGTAAGCATTCTTCAGCTCTAGCTCTGAGGTGCATTACTTCTGCATTACATGCTTGCCTACTGAGGCCAAAACATATCAGTGGAAAATTGCTAGAATTGTGGAACTCTTGGTTGATTATTGTTACTTACTCTTGATACTATCGTATTGCCAAAATGCTAACTAGTCTGGGTTATTGTGGTAGACATCTACCCACCTACAGAAAATTAAGAGTTGCACAAGAGAATTTGTGATCTAAAAGAGGCAGACACTTTCATTTTTCTGGGTACACTGGGCTCCTCGAAGCCTGAGAGGACCATGAGCCTGCTCCCTTCCATGTCTCAGAAGAGACATGTATTTTCCAAGGTATGCTTCTCAATTCTGCATTAGATTCACCTTAAAACTGAATCTGAAAAACTGCACATGGCCTTTTATGTCTCAGTCACTGAGTCTGTTATAAAACAGATCTTCAGCTAAAAAAATAGCAAGGCTAATCTCTGGTTGGCATAGTGACATAGCAGCAGTATGCTATATAAAACTTTCATCCGCTTTATATTAGGTACCTATAGAAACTATTGTATTCATATGTGATGAGCCTTAGAGTTTGGCATTTGTTCTCTCTGATAAGCTAAAGCTATTCAAGTATCAGCAAGAACTAGTGAGATGGATCATTTTTGGTTTCTGGTGCTGCAACATGTGATGGCAAATTTGGACAACTAAATATGCAAATTTCTTATAAAGGGAGAAAGCACCTAGCTATCATTTTTGGAGATACCTTGACCAGTTTGGAACACGAACTGGAAAAAAAACAAAACCAAAAAACAAACAAACAAAACCCCCCAAACAAACAAACACAAACAAAAACCAAACCAAAACCAAAACAAAACCCAGACCTATCTTTTAAGAAGCACTGCAGCATTAAAAGGAAAAGATTCAAAAGAGTATGATAATCTTTCCCTTCTTCTAAGGTTTTGATACTTATCTGATATAATTGTTCATTCACACAGGCAATGTGTGGTAAAGAGAATACCAAATTGTAATATATCTTCTCAAAAGCTGCTGTTCCCAAAAAGCTCAGAACACACTTCAACCCTCTTGACAAGTTTATTTAATGTGATGAAGAGTTCTTCTTATGCTTACTTAAACCCCATTAAAATCAAAAAGACATCAAAAAAAGTTATCTAGATAAATTAATCCTGTTATAAACAACTTAGAACACAGTTAAATAAACCAAGCCAAGCTGGAATATATGACAAGAGAATCAATGCAGAAATCACTCCAGTAGGCCCTACCATTGTTAGTGATCATATTTTGAATTTTTGCTATATCAGTTGCTGGACTTGAAGTGCCAGCTGTTCTTCTGTTCTTACCCTGTCTACTTTTAGGAGACTCCAGCAATCTCTGCACAACAATACCTCCCACCGCTTCTGCAAAGGGATTTTGTAGTTTATGTTGTGCTGCAAAAGCTTTCAGGAATTGCAATCTACCTACTAAGAAGCCCGTGTCAGGGGCCATAAAGAAAAGCAAAGCAAGGCAGCAGCAGTGTCAATTCTTCAAGGATGAAAAAAGAAAATGTGACATAAACAAAGAACTGCTTCCTTGTTGTTAAAAGGTGTTTGTACTCAGAAAAAACATCTTGCGACAATTTGTTAAAAGAGAATCTGACCCAAAGTTAGCTGAAGTTAACAGGAATGGGGAGAAGAAAGGCTTTCAGATGCTCTCATGCTGGCGATGCTGCACACTGCTTAAGGGACCCAATACAATTGTCAGACAAGGGTTATGAACCTCTTATCATGCAATGGCAAAATTACCGGATTCTACACTTTATATACATATAAATCACTATTAAACACTAAAACAAATGAAGCAGTTTATAACTTAGATGAGGAAATTTTGGACTTAACCATATTATTTCTTTTTTTACCAAATTGCTGTGAACAAAAAATGTGGCTAAGCACTAAAAGTTATAATACTAATATATACAAGGAACCAGCCAATCTAAATAATTTACTAAACTAATGAAAATTATCCAAATCTCACACAAAATTTCCATTTTCCCAGCAATTTTATTGAATGAATAGTTCCAACAACTGTGCCTCCAACACTATTCATAGTACAGTTAATTCAGTTGCTCCAAAGTTAAATTCCAGAGTTTTTAACTCCATTTTAATTTACTTTCTAACAGGAAATATAACTGGAAAATATTTTAATTATACACAGCAGCTACCATTGTTGGTAAACAAAGAATCTGATTGTCAGGACTTGTTTTTATTGCATGTTATATCTGCAGAACTGTAGCTACAATAGGCTAAGTAGAAAACCACAGCTAAAAATGAATTTTCTACAAAACTAGAACTCTGCTTACAAAAATTCAAAGTAATTGCAAATGCCTGAGAAATTTATGCACTGTGTAATTATAAAGTGCTAGAAGCATGATTATAGTCTTTCTAATAAGCTTTTCATTTTCTTCTGTCTTATTTTAAATATTGCTTCATCTAAGATAATTTATTTCTTTGTTTCATAACAAGTTAGAACATTTTCCAAAATGAGGATTTTTATAGAGATTTGCTATTTGTTTTGCAAGGGAATAAGTTTCCAGGAACTGTTTATGTACACTTGTTATATTCAGCAGTAAGCACAGGGAGTAATTTAAAACGAAACAAAGCAAAAAACAGACAAGAAAAGACTCTCACACCACAGAAAATCACGTGGGTCATCAGTAAAGAGCCACATAGCTCATAAAAGCTTTCCGTTGAGAACAAATCACATAACTTCTTAGATAATTACATTACTTTAAACAAAGTAAGTTTATGAAAATTTCCTAGATCCCTTTGGTCCTATGAAAATTAAATCTGAGCTGTTCAGTATATTCCACTTCTTGACATCAAATGTAGCTTGGAAGGGAAAAAACCAACCAACCAACCAACCAAAAAAAAAAAAAAAAAAAAACCAACAACAAAAAAACCCCAGGACTTTGAAATCACAAGTGCAAACCTTGGCAACATTTATCTGGAAGCAGCTACTTCACCACAGCCAGATGATTGCTCTTTCCAGCACTGAGGTGAAGATCAGGAGGAAAAAATCAAGTCTTCAGAGGAATTGGGAACAACATGGAAGAATTCACTTAGGAAGGGTGATGAGCATAGACAAAAAGCAAGGGGAAAATCCAAAATAGGAGTACTTGGTTCTGTCCTTTCATGTTTGCTTTGTACCTTTGAGTGAATAAATAATGCATTGTTTAAAAATTCTGAGTGCAAAGAAAGACATGGGCAGTTGAGGTACCCTTTCCAGTCTTGTTCAGTTACTTGTCCAAAGGCTTCCTAATCCTTGCCCTGTACCAGTTTAAAGCAGAGAGGGGCTTCCTTAGAGATATGTTTACGAAAGGCTCTCTGAGAGTCCTTGCCACCAAAGACTCTGCCACCAAACTAATGATTTCCTGGGTTGCAAATGGATGTTTCCCAATCTAACCAGAGTTTAATATGTACCCAACAGCTTTTTTGTTTTCACTGTAGGTGTCATGTCTGAATACAGAAACTCATTCTTAACAAATCTGCACTTATTAGGCAGTTATTTTGACAAAGTATTTCCAACTGCCTCTGTCAAGGACATTTTAAAAGCAGTTTTATTTTTCCTACCTGGTAACAGAGATAAAAGAGCCATGTCACACCTCAGGTATTGTTTGTCAATACATCGTCACTAACATAAGCACCACAGGACGCAATTGGTCTGAGCAACAAGTCTGAAGCACTAGTGGGTACAACAAAGAAATATTGCAGGGACAGATTAACCTCTGTGTGGAAAAGAAGTGCAAGAGGGAGCACAGTATTTGCTCCCTTTGCAAGTGTCTCCTAAAAGTACTAACAGAAGCCAGGTCTTTCCAGAAGTCATATTGTAATTAAGGCAACAGATTTTGGAAAATACCCCAGTAAACTCCCTGCAGCACTGCCTCCTGTCAGCTTATGCTGGTATCACACAAATATTCTCTTCCTCTTCAAGAGTTTGGCTTTGCCTTACAGTACAATTATATGGTTTAGTCTTTTCACAAGAGCAATAGATATAGAACAACCTACTGAGGCATCTGTATCCAATATATAGTTGCAATACATATGAATTTTCATAAAAGTGAGGCAGGTGTTAGTTTTGCATATATATATACATATTATTGCTTTTGTCTTGAAAGCAGAGTCAGCTCAAAAGCCCTTTCAGGACACATTACTGTGGTATTGTTAGGAATACATTAATGTCTCTCTGCAAAGAGCAGCAGAAAAAATTCTCTAAAGAGAAAAATCTGCCATCTGACAGCTAATCTTACACACCTTTCTATTTCCCATGAAAATCCTAGTCAAACAGTGTATTGATGTTTTCCTTTCTGCACAGATCAGGAACTTCTAAAATATGCTAAATTGGAAAAATAACATGAAGAATAATTCTGATAATTTGATCTAACAGGTCACTTTTATTACCCCTCTTGTGAGAGACATCGACTCAAAATTCAATGAGGTGAGAATAGAGGTATGCACGCCAAAAGCCTAATGCAGATCATGTTGTAAAATTATAACTACTGTGAAGTGTATTTCAAAGTAGAAATGTTGCTCAGGGTCGTCAAAGCAGGAATAAATAAATAAAAAAGGTCTACTAACTTGCTTTGATTGAAGTGTGTCTAAATTTTGAGCTTGCTTTTGCCATCCTCTGTCAACTAACTCCTCAGGAGGGAATTGTGCCTGACTGAAAATATAATGATCTGACCAGATTCTGGCAACCTGCTCTAGCTGAACTGAAGATGGAAATGCCTTTAACTGTACTTTCCTGAAGTAAAAGCCAAGGAGTCATCTAGTTTTCAAAATCCCTAAGTAGGAAAAATAGTCTTCACACTGTCAGAAAGATATTTCAGGTCGCATTATGGCTGTTACAAGTAGATTACTCACCATTTGTGTCAGGATGTTCAGCCTGAAGAGGAACTATTTTCTCATTGAAGTTTCCAAGAGACAGCATTTTATCCAAGCAGATGGGTGGTGGAAAGAGTTTTTCTTTAGGGAAAAACTAATTCTGCCTTGTTCAAAGTAAATACTATTGACATTTTAATAGTTCTTAATGTTTTGTAGGATGCAGGCATTATATATATATAGTTTCATCCAGGTAGATCATCCCACATTTACGCAAGCCTGTAGATTAGGCTGGTAGTCCAATCAATATTCCTGTAATAACACAGTATCTCAGTGATATAGTAGATTGATCTATAACTCTTTAGCAACTGAATTCACATACAGTAATCTATGGGCTCTCATTGACTGTTATCTTCTATTTCACATTAGTGTTCCACACTTCATATTTATTCTGACATCTCTTTTCCTTAAACAGATCCAGTTGTCCTCTAAAGTCCTGCTTATTGTCACTACTATAAGCTAGAGAGATACTTCTGCCTATAAAAAACATTTTTTTATTATTATTTGTTTATTTATTTTTCATACAGGAACAAAAAAATTAGTTTCTATAAGGACCACCAAAAAAAAATTGATACTTATTTATGCAGTTGGACTTAGTTTTAATAAAGAGCTATAATGATGCAGAAATAACAGCCTAAGAATAGGAAATTTTTGTGTGTACACATGTAGGGTGCTGCTTCATTTCTCTAATGTTCAGTACTAATGGGAATTGAAATAGCATGAAGTACAGTCTCAGATATTGAAATTGCATGAAGTACAATCTCAGATAGTCTCATCCCATTGATTACAGAAGAATCACCAAGTTGATAAATGAAGCACAGGGGCAGCATTGTAACAAATGCCTCTAACTCACAGAGAACCCCAACACCAGTGTCCCAGAAACAACACTACTGAGCAGCAATTATGCTGTCAAAGCAATAAGAAGCAGAACTGAGAGACAGAGCCCAGTGACATGGAGTGTGGGAGACAGATGAATAAAGACGTGAGTGGGGCCCTGAGAGCAGTCTGGAGCTGTGTCAGGACCAGGAGAAAGCAGGATCCCTCATGCAGCAGAGGAGGATGCTCTGCTCCAGCACAGGGGTGGTGCAGCAGAGCAAATGAACAAACTTTCTAGAGACAGTGGAGGCAGTCAAGGAACTGCTGGAGCCTTGGTGCCCAGAAGGAACAGATGTGAATGTCATTTTTTTGTTTTCTGAAGTTCTGTTTCAAAACTGCTGTTCCTCCCACTTCCACACACAAATGTTTTCAGGTTTTATTTAGATCCTAGGCATAAGTTCATCTATACTTTCATAATGGGAACACCCCTTTTGAAAGAGTTTCTAACCCAGAAGCTGAAAAAAAATATCCTTGAAAAAAATTAGCAACCTGATTGCCAGGCAACAAATGTCAGTGACCAAGAACAAAGCAACCAAGGGAGGCTTTTAGTCTAATGGCAATAACTGTGAGGAGTGGTGTCTGGCAGTGGGGTGCTGCTGTCCTTCTAAGTCATACCCGGGCACATATCCTGTGACACTCACTCTGCCCACTTCAGCACTTTATGTGTTTCCCAAAAGTTTCTGTTGAGCCACAAGACTTACTGTCTCACCAAAAGCCTTTTTTTCCACTGGCTTCTCCACTTCTGTACACATGAAGACTTTCATATATAGACAATGGTGAGGAGAATGCAGACCAAAAAAGAGCATTATGTTGGCACTTGCTATGCAGAATATGTAAAACATCACTGGGGTAAAAATTTAAAAAGCCAGTCACTGTCTCTGAAAGTCACTGGGAGTTTAATCAGCATCTTCAATGGGCAGAGCTTCACCTCTCCTGATGATTTCTAATTACAAGAACTTGTCCCAAAACAATAGGCACAGACTTCGCAAAAGATAGACAAAGAAAAGTGATGTCTCTCAAAAGAGACAAAACCAGAAGTGATAGTCTGAAGGTTTCCTCTAGTCCTGCACAGCATCTTGTCTGAAACTCTTTTTCCTCATATATTAACACAGAACTATCTTTGGCCATGGACCACAGAAAACAGTTGGATGAGATCACAGCTCCAAGAAAAATATGGGGGAAAGAGAGAAATTCACTCTTCTTTCAAACCTTGCAAAAAAACAAAACCAAAAACAAAACAAAAAAACCCAAACCAAAACAAAACCCAAACAAACAAACAAACAAACAAACAAAAAACCAGCATCAATTCCAAACTGGATTATTGAAAGCCTAACTTTTTCAGCAAACTGACAAAACAGCAAAAAGAAACCCCATCAGGTCCAGACTGATTCAACTGCTTTGTTTTGATGTAATGTTCAAATTAATGCCAATTTCTGTAAGTTTGATTGTCTGATACTTCAATATGATTGAGAATCCAACACATTTTTGTGTGCAGCCGAAAACCACAAAACTATCTTAAGCTTTTTGTCATTAAGCAAAGACAAAAACTTGGTCCTATATTAAACCAGGTACAGAAACATCTGATCAGAGGCTTTGTTAGCCTGACCTCCAGATGAACTGTACCTTCACAGCATAGATCCTTGCCCTTCGGAGGGAAGGGAAGCTGAGATAATGCACTATCCAGAATACTAGATTTTCTTTCAACAACATTTGTGAGAACCCCTACCAGCCAGCCTAAAGTTTGTAAGTTACAATATTTTCTTTTCTTTTTGTTATAGGAATAAAGAGGGAAGAGATATCAATATCATCATGGCTAGGCTTCGCGAACGAAGATTTGTGAAGGACTCTACCCTATCAATATAATTAAGATATGGAAATTAAATTTTTCATGCTGTATGGATGTTGGGCTACCTTTTAGAGCCTTCACTTCACAATCCTACCTAAGTCCTTTTGCAACAGCTCAGAAAGAAGCAGTGTAAAATAATTTCTCCACACAGGTACATCAGCATCAGGTTCTGAGAAAGAATCTGTTAAACAGAGAATTTAAATACTGAAGAGTTAATGGGGAATGCCATTTACTCTGTTCCTTAATAGTGTAAGTCCTTCAACAGGACAGTGATATTTTTAAAGGCTCCTGGCATACCAGATTCAAACCATATGCTTAGCTATGGTCACACATCCTCAAATTTGTTTTACTCTACCACAGCTGATATGAGCTTTTCCTTGTAGCACAGCTAGCAACACTGATGAGTTTTAAGACCAATATATAATAACTAGTCTTTAGTAAAACTTTTTACTTCACTAAGGGTACAGGCTACATTGTATTATATTGCCCACCCTGAAATATCAGTCTTGCAAACAAGGCAAACGGAAAAAGTCACAGTCGCTCTCTCCGCTCAAAAGAGTATTTTCAACTTGTTCATCACACTGTGCAGATCATGTTCTGCAAAATACAAATATAGCATTCCAAAGCTCTTAATTTTTCTATTTTTTAAAAAGTACTGGGTCATTTGTAACATTGAGATGATCAGCAAGTGCCACTTCATGACAAAAAGAAATTGGAGTTTCTCAGAAGTTACCTCTTTAGGTAAGATTTTGTGTTTTCTTTTTACTAGTTTGGTTTTCCCAGTTAGAAAATCTACCTTTTTTGAAAGCTTCAGTAGTGCATTGGTTGATAGTTTCCACCTAAAAACTAGAAACGTAAGTCCATAAGTTTTAAGTTCAAAATTAACAGCATTGAAACCCAGCTAGTATGAGCAGGAGCGGAAAAAAAACCCTCATAACCAAAATTTATACAGATAGGAAAGGTTTGTGTATCAGAATGGCCAAGCGTTTGGAATTCATGGTCTTTCCTAAAGAAAAGTGTAGACTACAGTGGAGGAGTAAGTTACCTAGTTACTCATGGCAGTGTCTTCCCCTCTTCTTTAAAGGTCCATGTTTTTTTATTCCTATTTTTTCCTTCAGTGACTGATCAATATGAATAAAGTTGGGCTGCAGAATTAAAATTATACTATTATCTGGCAAATGTTTTCTGCTATCTCAGTTATGTACACTTGCAGTCCTTCTCAAACCTTGCCCTCCTTGCACCTCCCTTCTGCTGTTCATCCACTCCTCACTTTACCTTACTTTCGGACAAAGGAGATAACTACCATTAAGTACAAGCGAACCTCCAAGTATTGCTGCATTGGTGTCAGAAGCTGCCTAAATCATTCAGACATGCTGTCATCTGGAGTGAGACCTCTCTAGAGCCTTTGAAGCGTGATCAGGAAGAGGAGAGGAAAGGGCACCAGGACACCCTGAATCCTGGTGCCAGCGGAGTGTCAGCACCTTGAACCTAAGTGGCAAGGAAAGGGGGTAAGATGTTTTCATGTTCTACAGGCTAGAGGGAAAAGAGGAGAATTAAAAGAGTAAGAGGAGTCAGCAGTATTTCCTGAACTGTGTTTCAGGTGACAGAGATGACTAAAACAGTGAAAAAATATGAAAAAAATATGAGCCCCATCGCCTTTCTGCCTTCCCCCTCCTACAGGCAGCTCACCTCCTTTAAAATTCCAGGCAAGTTGCTATGGAAACTATCAGCATGGCTACAAAAATAGGAGGGAATTATAGATTTCATCTATATATATTATTTAATTTCATAAAATAAAATAAAAAAGAGTAATCACAGAAGATGGCAGGCCCTGTCACTGAGACACTTTCACTATGGGGAGACAAAGGAACCTCTGCAGAAGGGATTTCAGCTGAGCACCAGCCCTTTGGCCAAGGTCACCTTAAGGAAAAGATCAGCAAACTCTGCCCTTCTTCATCTGAGAACAATTAGTGCAAGATGCCCATCAATGACGTTCATTTGTTTGTTTTGTTGAACTCCTGTAACCTGACAAAAGAAAAGTCACATCATCCCTTTTCTTCTGGTTTGCATCTTGGCATAACGTTAGGACTTTATTCCTGTGTGTAAGCAAAGATGTTTGGGGACCATTTTAACACTGGTAGCTCTCTAAGAAGACACTGGGCATAAATGTCTCTGCCTCAAAACTTAACTATCTGAAAAGCAATAGTGCAGAAAAAGGAAATGACATAGTAAAGGGACCGACATATAGAATCATAGAATCATACGGGTTGGAAGGGACCTCTGAGATCATCAAGTCCAACCCTTGATCCACTGCTACCAGACTATGGCACTAAGTGCCACATCAAGTCTCTTCTTAAATACATCCAGGGACTGAGAATCTACCACTTCCCCAGGGAAG
This sequence comes from Cephalopterus ornatus, assembly GCA_013396775.1. Taxonomy (NCBI): domain Eukaryota; kingdom Metazoa; phylum Chordata; class Aves; order Passeriformes; family Cotingidae; genus Cephalopterus; species Cephalopterus ornatus. The sequence goes on along the minus strand of VZRE01011296.1, from coordinate 69,754 downwards.
CCCATTCCAATGTCTGATTACCCTCCTTGCAAAGAATTTTTTCCTAACATCCAATCTAAACCTCCCCTGGCAGAGCTTAAGACCACGCCCCTTTGTCTTACTGCTCGTTGCCTGGGAGAAGAGACCAACCCCCACTTGGCTACAACCTCCTTTCAGGTAGTGGTAGAGAGCGATGAGATCTCCCCTGAGCCTCCTCTTCTACAGGCTACGGGCCTTCAAATAACAAGATACACAGTCAGCTCCAGCCTTTGCATTTCTCTTATGCCTCTGAGAGTTCAAAATATACCTATAAGAAAAAGTGCAAAAAATAGCACTGACTATATAAGGAGAGCGGTAGAAGGAGAGAAAGATGAGGTTTCTGGGTTTTATTTAACTTTCTTGAAATTAAAATACATTAAAAACATGCTGATGAACTACTTCAGAAATTCTTTTCAACTCAAAGCTTTCTAATGATGGTGTATAGATGGCTGGAGTAAACTGGAAGATTCAAACCATGTTACTCTGGGGTTCTCTATGTTCCAATAAAACAGCCCTATACAGAGAAGCTCAGAGAACCTGACCATAACCTGTCTCTTTTTTTTTTTTGTCTTCTTTTTCACTTCAAAGTGACAAAAATGTGTCCTAACCAGCAAAACTGTATTTTTTTTGTAACTACTTTAGTTTCATCTTAATTCTCTGTGTACCATGTTGTTCTTTTTACCACTCTTTCTGTGCTGCTCCATTGAAGAGGAAAAGGAAGGCATTACAAAGTAAATTACATTCCATGACACAACTTTCAGAGCTATAAAAACTAGGCAAGCATTGCAAGTTTAGAACTAGAAAAAGAAAGCCTTCTCTTTCTAGGCCCCAAATCACTAAACACTTATCCAGTCATAGGCACATGAGTAATTTAAGTGAGCTCTTGGATTCAAGCCAAAAGATAAATGTTGAATATGTGCCTGGCCCAGCCAATGCACACAATCTGGTGCTAAATGTGACATTTATATATATATGTATCTTTTGCATTTGGGGAAATTAGAAAAGCTGTTTAGAAATCAGAACATAAGGCTGAAATCGTGATTAAAATTGTCCTGAAAGTCTCTTTGGTGATAATGTGAATTATTGTATAATTTTGTTTGCAAATGACTTGGAAAAAACAAATATCAATGCATTTTAAATTTAGCTCACTATCCACTAAATATGTCATGTATATGGGCTATGGAGAGTAAAACAAACAGATTGTATGCACAATTCAAAACTTCAAGACAACTAAACTTCATGGAGTGTTTTCGATGTTACCTATTTCAGTGGCATTGAAAGACAGGTGCAAGTTAAAATTACAGTTTAATTTACATTAATGCATTTTCACAAAAATCACAGAAGGAGAACAGCATCTTGTCTTTTTTTTTTTAAACCGAATGTCAAGGGAGGGGGAAAAAAAAAGAATGTTTTACTCTCCAAGGAAAATAATTGTTTCAAATTGACAGGCAAATTGAACTAACTGCATTGAAGGATGAGTGCATTTAATGTTTCCAGACTCAAGTTTTTCGCAGGCTTAACTGATAATAAAATAGAGTTCGATTTTTTTTTGTGGCTTAGATAACCTATTCATGTTTTTGTAAGCATGGTTTATGAAATCCAGGCAAAGATAGAGATTAATAAATTGAGATGCCACAGTACTACCACAACATTTAAAGATAAGGGACCAGTCCTTTGCATGTCCTTTGCATAGACCAATAACCTGATTCTGTGATGAATTTTCTTCAGTGGGACTACTGACTTGTTCCATACATTAATTTGAAGAGGCATCTCTACAGCTTTTTAGCACATCTTATTGATGTCTTTACAGAAAACTTGAACAGGCCTTAAGTTAGGTCTTTAAGGGAGTTTATGTCCAGTATTGCTGGAGCTGGCCTTTACACATCTCATTCTCATCTAATCATAAGGTCTCCTACATCATCTCATAAGGAAATCCGCTTGTGTAATGAGGCTTCCTGCACATTCACCATCAGATCAGGCAATGCACAGAAGGTTGGAGGGAGACACTAGCATAAGCCTTTGAGAAGAAGGGAATGATTAACCTGGCCCACTGGTAGGGAAATCCCACATCTTACAACTCATAACTCAGCGATCTCTGCTAACATTACCTACATGATTAATATTTTTCAAAATCAGCATGGGGTCAGACACCTTCTTTAAAAGATGACTGTGGCACTCAGTCATCCATAGTCCAGCAGCATAGTGGAAAGAACTTAAGGAGGAAGTAGATGAAGTAAAGCCAGACCAGTTCAATGTTCGCATGCTCCAGGATCCTCCTCTCATCACAAAAGTATTGCAAGTCTGAGGACCTCATGAGAAACACTACCAATGCATAGGTGCTCAATGCCCCATGAAGGATTTTCCAGTTTATGACCCCAGCATACGATGGCATTAGCTCAAGGTGCAAGCTGGGCCACCATGTTTCTTCATCCTCATGTGACATTTAAGATATTCTGCCAAGACATTGAAAAAAGAGGTAATGGAGCTAACAGAGCATAAGTATGTGCTGGAGGTGCTATTTGGGGGTTGTCTGAAAGACTGCCATAAAGCCTACAAAAGTGTTGTGCAGGAGTGGAGCTGAGGACAGACGGGCTCACAGATTAAAGTCTTGGACAGGTCTGCCACGTTCGCATGTCAGTTGTGAGGGCATTGCCCCTTTTGGGTAGGAAGTGTTATCAGGTTCAAGGAATATTTCACTTGTGGTGCAAAATGGGATAAGATTGGGTCATCCCACACACTGTGCAAGCAATGTGGGGACTACCTTGTCTGCGAGGTGTAGGAGTCTAGAATTTTGGCAAAGCACAAGAGGATAAGTGGATATCCATTTCCCCAGTCGATACCCACCTATCTGTGGTAGAAATGGAAAGCTGTGCAGCAGGGTCTCTGCTATCACATCCACTCAGTTTGGAACCAGAAGAGACATGGTTTCTCCTAAAAACACTGAGGTCTTGTCAAAAGACTTGAATCTAAGAGATTCCTCTGGGGAGACCTCTCAAATCAAAGGACATGCCAGTCGTATCACAGCACTTAGAAGTGGCAAAAGATGGTGCTTTCCAGGATGTTCCCCATGAGACTGATAGCTCGAGCCAAAGGAACAACCCGTTAGTTTAGCTCACGGAGCAGTAGCACCCTCAGCTCCCACCATAGGAGGCAAAGGAGGGACTTGCTGGTGATGAAATAGAGTTGTCTAGGCAAAGGACAACCCTGGCATATGCTTCATCCAAGGCCTCTACAGGATGCAACTTCACCAAGTACTCTCGCAGCAGCCCGGAGAGCCTGGAAGAACCATGTAAACAAAAAGCCAAACCAAGCATTTCACAGTACCCATGAGATATCTATGATCCATCTTGTCATATTTCTTCCCTGATCAAGGGACAAGAAGACAAGTGGCAGACAGCTCTTACATGTCAGGTGGACAATCAGAATCAATCAGAAAAAAAGTTGTTGCAGGTGCTCCAGCCCGTAAATTCACTGGTCTGACCTGAGACAATTATGCTCCCAGCATAAACACTCCTCAGCAGTATGTTCTTTCCTGCAATCTCAGAATCTCCTCTGAAGATCAGTACTAAATGCCAATTCATTATTTTAGGAAAATTTATCTTCATTAGTGAAAGAATGTCTTCCTGCACAAAGTGGGAGAATTAGTTCGAACAGCAGCAGAGTCCAGGGCCCACACATCTCAGAAGTCACAGTAAAACCCCATAATCAGCTTGACAATACCCAAGGATTTTTTTACTAGGCGTTTGACCCAAACTTCAAAGAAAAGTAGGAATTCCATTGTCCTAATTCTTCATCCTGACCATTTCAAACCTATGCCATAGGACCTACCAAGCACTAAGATGAATAGAATATGAAAAGATGGGTTGCACATCACCTCTAAATATCTAGAAGCACTCCTGTCTTTTTCTAGAGATGAGTGATATTTTTCTTGGCACCTCTGTTCCTCTTCAAGGCATTGGCATGCATGCCATGGTCTATAGAAACACAACCCAACAAATGTTACTCTGCACAAGCTACTCACAAAAGTCTTTATGTAACTACTTAGACCACCTCTGTCCTACACTGAGTTCCCTTCACCCTGGATAAGCTCCATATATGTTGGCAACTTTCATCACAGCTTATACAAGCTCTGAGTTCTCCAGCTCAGAGAACTGTGAGAAAAGTGAGCAAGATGAAAACAGTTACAACGACTAGTGATGACCAGACTATTCAGCTGGAAAGGAAACAGTCCACCTTCAGTGGTGTAGATGGCCAGTTCTGAGCTTCATGTCCGTAATTGGTATGTACAATATGGAGCACAGTTCAGCTGTATGCTCAATTTATCCCTTTCTCAAAGTGTCAGACTGACAGTGCCATGTCTTCAGTGTGTATGTGGTGTCAGCTTGATTCTACATCTGTTTGTCACCAAGAAAATCCATGAGGTTCACCTCAGACTGCCTGCTGTGGCAAGCAGTAAGGATTTCTGTACATGATGTGTAATGTGCTTACTATGAACCTGATATGAGGGTGACTAGGAAATGCCTTTTGCCATCACAGAAGTGCATTAGTCCTGCAGAAAAAAAAGAGACCTTTAAGCATTGTCCAGGTGAGAGTTTTCGTTGTAGACTACATCTTCAACCAAGCATTATGATGTGAAGTGTTGGAAAGACTTAATACTTTAGAGCCCTACATTTTAAATTTTTCTCTGCTAGCATCTCAAAGTCACCTCTACTCTAACCTCAAAGGAGATCTCATTTACTGTGTTGACATCACGAAATATTATAGAGAACCAATTTGACAGAATTTACGGACAGCTTACATTTCTACTCACTGATCTGTTTTCAAATATGAACTACCCGTAGGTACCAGCAAAGAAAAAGAAAAAAAAAATCAAAACAACCAAAAAACAACAACCAACAAAAAAACAATCCAAACAACAAAAATCTAACAGAGAAAAATATTTAATTATGAAGCCTTCTTCACACAAGCTACGTTTGCCAATAACATGAGACACCAGAAGTGACAGCTGATTAGATGGTGAGCTGCCATAAAACCCCACAATGACACATACTGAAAGTTCAAAATAAGTGCTTCTGTGGGTCACCTGCAGGAAAAATTCAGACTCAGAAATGTCACTTAGGGCTTACAAGTTTTGCTCAACTAACTAGCTTTAAAGAAATTTTTCCACAGCTTCAGCAGTTTTTGCAAGTTTATGGCAATGAACAACAGATTTTCTATGACTAAAATAGCAAAGCTATCCACTACTGTATATTCAGTTTATGGCGTGTCATAAACACTTGACAGGTTTCAACACAGCCCACAGTTTTCAACAAGTGAGTCTTTTGCCTGCAAAGTCTGAGCAAATCCTGCATCCTTCCATGAGATTTTCAATTTAGCAAGGGACATGTTCAAAGAACTTCAGAATTTGGCCTATGAAAGAACATTTGGTATATGAAGGGTTCTGTCCCTGCTCACAGGTTTAATTAATCATTAATGAATAATTTTGTTTTCTTCTTTTATTTGTATTCCAAAACCATGTAACATTTCTAACCTCTTAAAGACGACAACAACAACTTGAGTCCCCAGAATTTAATTTCACGTTGGTATATTTAAAATACTGTGAATTCATGTGTTTACAAGCATTCCTCTCTCTGAAAAATAAGACATTTTCTCTGCAGAGCTAGTGGTCAGACACATAAAAATCCCAGTGCCTCTAAGATATTTTTCTCATGTCATTAGGTGGACTACAATTACACACATTCATTCATGCAGGTGACATGAGAACTTTGCACCTGAAACAGTCACCAGATGGACCAAACCTCTCAGACTGGGGATTAGAAGTTGTTCCTGACAAAGATTTTGGGTTTATTTAGATTTAAAGCAATAGGACTTACCCATACAGTTCATAAATGCTGCAAAATTGTTGAATTTTTTATCCCAATTACTTTAATGGTCTTTTTCAACCAGGGTAACATTTGTCTGCCAAGTCTTTGCAAGAGAAGGAATATTCGCTCCTTTTCACAAAGAAGTGTGAAGAAGTTAACAAAGTACCAGTATGATCTGGTCTCATGTTGTTTTCACATGTATGTTTCTACTTTTTATGATAGTATTAGGAAAGTGGATGCCAAATAAAGCAGATGCCATCCAAAACTTTACTTACTCATTAATGACTGGGCATACAGTTATTTGGTGAAAAACAACATCTACCAGCTGGTGTAGTCTAAAAGGGGTTTCACCGATTTATGTCTAATCCTCACAACACAGGGAAAAGCATCTAAAGATAAATCACTCATCATTTGGCCAATAACAAACTTAATGCAATGATTAGCTACAGGCAGAAGTAAAATGATATTTGCTAAGAAGAAAACAGGATTTTCAAGGTTGTGGTGTGGGAGAGAAAGATGAGTAAAGGAAGAAGGGATAAAGTTTGTCTCCTCATCATCCGCATATTTCTACCTGGTTAGTCCTTATGGCTTTGAACATGCAAACTGAACCTAGACCAAAAAGAAGCAGTTATGCCTACTAGCTTTCTAGAAAGATAGTTGATAAAATATTAAGTAAAGCCCATTAAAGAAACCCAAACTATTAAACAACATCCAAGATTAGACAGAAGACCAGGAGCAAAAGTCCTTTCTCTTTTTTGCTGTCTCTTAATTAAGGTAGACTCTTGAAAGGTATAATCTAACATAATCTAATTTGTGAGTTTGAAACGATATAGTTACATTGACAAAAGCACTGACTTTAATACTTGCTTCCTATTAAGAGTGTTATTACTCAGATTAATTTAATTTCTATAAATCCTGATTTAATTTAAATCAAAGCAGACTGCAATTTTACCCATATTTCAATTACATTATTGCTTTACAGTCTCATGATATAAAATAGGTCTTCTAGCGTAGATGAAAATACACCTTTCATCTGCTCTGGAGAACAAAAGCCATAAAAATCAGTCTAACTCCTTTAAGAATAAAATTCTCAATAATCTGTATGAGGATACCATAATCTCTCCATTCAAAATTCAGCTATACTTTATTTCCTAGAGAGATATTTGACAGTCATGAAAGTTATCACTCACAGTTTATAATGGGTAGTCCTGAACATGCTGTATTTACTGGGTCAATGCTGATTGATTGATTGATTCCCATCTATATAAAAGCCTATCAGTGCCTCTCTAATTCAATTTATTTTCTCACTTTCCCACTTTAGTGTGAAAAATGTCTCTGAAACTCATCTTTCTATACAATCTTTCACATATTCTGGCCTATTGCTAAAGCATCTGTTGGAAGTGTTGGCCAATTGTAAAACACACATTTTCCTTTCATCTCTGCCATAACTTTATTCCAACACTGACTGCATTTTGGCACAAAAACACTATTCCCATTTCTTGGGCAAGAGTATCTCTTCTTTTCCCATGCCTAGAAACTCCTGCTACCTGTGAAATCCCTGCTTTGAAGAAATAGCTGGCTATATCATGCTACAGCAGGGAGTTGGAGAAGCACCACTGGTGACTAAAGGAAGGTGTAATGACAATTTTATCCTTCTCTGCTCTCTTCCCTCTGCTGCATGCTGTTTCTCTCGAATATTCTCGGCACTAATACACACTTTCCTACTGAGTTTTTCAAGGTGCTCCTCATCTTTTCCGTGCTGTGGGGACATAGCTTGGAGTTTTAGGCCAGGATACAACCACACTCCTCTGTACTGATTTATGTTGAGAATCTGGAATGCAATGAACTAAATTCACACCTCAGGTTAACTCCACTGATTTCTTTGTTTGACTCAATCAGGCGCACACACACACAGAGTTGCTTTTTTTTCCATCCTCCCTCCCCAGCTGAAAGGATCTCTGTCAAACTACCGTTGCAGTGCTTCTGAGGATATTCAATCCCTCTGGTAACAGAGTTTCAGTTTTCCCTTATCATTTCATATGATGGGTCTTTTACTGATATAAAAATATTGCTAGGAAAAAAAATCACCAAGAGTGTATATTCTATTGACTAGAAATTATAGCAAATTCACACTGTCATATTCAAATGAATTCATAGAATCATAGAATCTTTAAGGTTGGAAAAGGCCTCTAAAATCATCAAGTCCAACCATTTAACCTAGCACCATCATCATGCTGACCACTAAACCACGCCCTGAAGTGACATATTCACACTTTTTCTGAACACTTCCAGGGATGGTGGCTCCACCATTTCCCTGAGCAGCCTGTTTCAATGCTCAACAACTCTTTCATGAAGAAATTTTTCCTAATATCTTATCTAAACCTACCCTGGTGCAATTTGAGGTCATTTCGTCTCATTCTGCCACTTGTTACCTGGGAGAAGAACCTGACCCCCACCTGGCTACAACCTCCTCTCAGGTAGTTGTGGAGAGCAACAAAGTTCCCTGTAAGCCTCCTTTTCTATAGGCTAAATGACCCCAGCTCCCTCCACTGCCCCTCATCAGACTTGTGCTCCAGACTCTTCACCAGCTTCACTGCCTTTCCCTGGACGTGCTCCAGCACCTCAATGTCTTTCTTGGAGTGAGGATCCCAAAACTGGACACAGGACTTGAGGTGCAGCCTCACCAGTATCGAGTACGGGGGATGGTATTTTCCCTGGTCCTGCTGACCACACTATAGTTGATACAGGACGCCATTGGCCTTCTTGGCCATCTGGGAACACTGTTGGCTTGCATTCAGCTGACTGTTGACCAACTAGATCCTTTTCCATTGGGCATCTTCCCAAACAGTCTTCTCCAATTCTGTAGCATTGTATGGGGTTGTACTGGCCTAAGTGCAGGACCTGGCACTTCACCTTGTTGAACCTCATACAATTGGCCACAGCTCATCAATTCAGCCTGTCCAGATCCCTCTGTAGAGCCTTGCTGCCCTACAAGCTGATCAACACTCTCACAACTTGGTGATTTGAGACATTATTGAGAGTGCACTCGAACCTCTTGTGCAGATCATCCATAAAGATATTAAACAGGATTGGTCCCAATACTGATCCCTGGTCACTTCTGAGTAACCACCAACTGGATTTAACTCCATTTGCAACCACTATCTGGGCCCAGCCATCCAGACAGTTCTCCCCCAGAGAACAGCGCACCCATCCAAGCCATGAGCAGCCAGTTTCTCCAGAAGAATATTCTGTGAAACAAAATCTAAGGCCCAAGGAGACAACATCTATAGTCTTTCCCTCATCCACTAGACAGGTCACGTTGTCATAAAAGGAGATCAGGTTGGTCAGCCAGGACCTGCCTTACACAAACCTATGACCCGATGCCCTGGTTGACCTGTACATGCTGCATGGTGGCACTTGAGATGACCTCCTGCAGCACCAAGGTCAGACTGACAGGCCTGTAGTCCCCCACATCCTCCTTCTGGCTCTTCTTGTAGATGAGCATCACATTTGTCAACTTCCAGTCAACTGCAACATCCCTAGTTGAACAGGACTGCTGGTAAATGGTTGAAAGTTGTTTGGTAAGCTTCTCCACTATCTCCTTCAGTACCCTTGAATGGATCCCATCCAGCTCCACGGACTTGTGAGGTTATGGGTGTAGCTGTTCCCTCCTATTATGGGGGCTTCAATCTGCTCCTTGTCTCTGTCTTCCGACTCTTGGGACTGGGTACCAGAAAAACAACTGGTCTTACTGTTAAAGACTGAGGCAAAGAAGGCATTAAGCACCTCAGCCTTTTTCTCATCCTTATGACTGTTTGTCCCCACATGCAATAAATGATGGAAATTTTCCTTAACCCTTCTTTTGTTGCTGATACATTTGTAATAACACTTTTTATTGTCTTTTACAGCACTGGCCTGATTAAATTCTGACTGGGCTTTGGGCCTTCTAATTTTCTCCCTTCAGAATCTTACAACATCCTTGTAGTCCTCCTGAGTTGCCTGCTTCTTTTTCTAGATGTGAAAAGCTCTCTTTTTATCTCTGAATTCCAGAAAAAACTCTCTGTTCGGCCAGATCAGTCTTTAACCCCACCAGCTCATCTTTTGGCACATGAGGACAGCCTGTTCCTACATCTTTAAGATTTCCTTCTTAAAGAACATCCCACCTTCCTGGACTCCTTTGCCCTTCAAGGCTGCTTCACAAAGAATTTTCTCAACCAGCCTCCTAAAATTTCAATTGATTAATAAAAGAGAAAAAATATCTGAATCCTAAATAGTACCAGCACAAAGATAAATCTTCAGAAATCTTTAAAAAAAGTGGCAATGTGTATTCAATCAGAAATTTTCTCACCATGTTTATTTTCAGTTAGAACAGTACATTTAATCCAGTTGTTTTTCTCCTTTCTAGCAATGAAACATGAAAAAAAATCACATTTTTGTATAATTCCACTCAGAAAGTATTTGTCAAGGGAAATAAAAAAAAAGTAAAAATCACTGGGATAATCAGATAAATCAGCTTGTTAATAATTAAAATATGTTCCCCTTTTCTGTCCTTTTTCTAAAAAGAACAATTTTTAAGTGTGATTATAAACTATAACTCAACAGAAATTATTACAGTTAGAATTCACAGTTCATTGCAGATTGAAATAAGTTTTTGACAATATGAATCTTGACTAATACTCTTGCTTTTTCCTGTTTTAAGGAAATAATTATCTTTTGTGATGTTGCCTTTTCCATTTCATTTCTACTTTGTAGCTGATTCATTCCCCCAAACTGATGAGTTGAGAAGACAAAAGCTTAACAATTACTTTAACTTATTTAGCCAAGAGGAGCTCTCTCCTTTAACAAAACCCCATATTCCTTCTCAGAGGAAGACTGCAAGAAAAAGAGCACTTGGGGCTTGTGGCTCATCTCAACTGGCAGAGGAGCCTAAAGGCCATAATTTAACTTCTCCCTTGGTGAATCCATCCTTTCCTTCTATTTGTCTTTTGAGGCTCAGAACTGCTCAGGTCTATTAGTAAAACTGTCGGAATCGTCTCTTATTTTTGAATCAGGAACCACTGTAAAATTGGGCCCTTGGGTCATTTTATTCTCTTTTGAACTGCACAACAGAGCCAGGCAGCCTTGCTCTGGCTTGGGACTTTCTGTTCTCTGACCTCTGCCGTCATTACTATCTCCCTGCATAAATACAGCCTGAATGTGTTTGTGTTGGTCTAAAGGTAAACCAGCAGGAGAAATGAACCCAACTCAAATAGATTATAAGTCAGAATTACAATTTAATGAAAATAATACAATAAATACAATTTTGCAGACAGTTGGTTTTTTAACCCACAACCCTCAGTGCCCTGGGGCACAAACACAATGGTGTTCATTGGCCACCAGCTGAGCCCCACGTGGTCCCCCTGAGTCCAAAGTAAAAATAGGAAAAACCTGTTGGTGAGACTGGGGCTCGCAGTCTGGTTGAGAGCGGTGGTTGCAGTCCGGTCAAGGATGATAACTGCAGTTCGGTCGAGGTTGGTGGTCGCAGTCCAGTCGAGGTTCTGGTCCTCCTGCCTGGCTCCCACAAGTGGAGTCAGAAGTCCCCGGACTCCCAGATTATACACACCCAGGTTCAGGCAGGAATGCTCAGCCCCTCCCCCAGGGTGGAGAGTTCCACAATGGGTGACTGTGAGTCCTGGGTGTGAGGACAGGAACATCCTCCTATCTCACAGGCCTCTTAACAGCCAGCTTATAGCCTGAGGGGTCAGGTGTGCTCTGGGCAGCTGCTGCAAATGGCCTGTCGTTAATAATTTCTGGGGAATGGCATAGAGGGTATAGAATACACAGTTTGGGTTACACCCACGCAGTGATGAACCGCTCCGGGCTGCTTTAATTAATAGGACAGTGTTGCTGTCCTGTCTTCTCACTATCTGTTGCTTGTTCACAGACAGAGTGAGGGAGAAACAAGGCAAAGGTTTAGGTCTTTTGGAAAGGTTTACGCATTCAGTAAATAATAACAGTTTCAAAATGGAACCACTGACTCAACCACCCTTGTTGATGTTTCAAAATCCCTCATCATAAATAGATGCACATAACAGTGTGATCTAAAGTGCATTAAAATTCCTTACTTATTCCACCTTGAAGCTGAATACACCCGTTACAGTGCAGTTCTGTTACCTGGATAATGTTGTCAGGGTGGGAAAGCAAGACCAGCACATGAGGTACCTTGCTGGCAGGCAGGATGATACAGCTCCTGATCCACAGCCAGCAGCGTAGTCAGGACAGGGAGTGGAGACCCCTCACAAGTACAGAAACTCAGGACAGGTGCTTGGTAATAGATTTCAGCTCAGTTACTGCATCAGCCAGGTGCTCCAATGCCAGTAATACACACAGATTGCTTGTGTCGTTTTACCTATTTATTTTGGGGTATGAATTGGCCTAACAGATGTGTTTGTAAATCTTACAGACTGGGCATTTCCTTGTGTCAGTATTCCTGTTTTGCTCTCAGAAAATATTATTTCACATGAACTGTTGAAGTCTTATTCTCACTTAGAACATACAGTTTCTCTTAATATCTACCTGATAGGATTTGATTTCATGTCCTCTCCTTTCTGTAAGCCCTATTTCTTCCCATATTTAAAACATTTCCTCAACAGAGCTCAAAGAGAAGAGAACATGATCTTTAGAAATCTCAACCATTTAGGATTGTTGTGTTTTTCACAATGATAATAATCACTTGACGTTAATAGAAGCAGTATTTCCACAGCTGGGATAATTTGCCATAGCTCCTAGAAGTCCTTATTTACAATCTATTTATAAATGTTTATTATAATAATAGCTACTTCTTTTCTGGAGCGCCAGGTTGTTTTCATAAAATGAAAATAAATTCTATGACTTTCCTACCAGGACTGAAAAAAATCTGTGTTAAAATAGAGAATATGAATGTTACACATCCCTCTCTGAATTTCAATAAGAATTAGGTCCATAACACTTTCCACAGATGCAGATATAAGTTACTATAATAATGTATTACTGATCCTAACCAATACCACCTATATGAACTTTCAACAAACTGCAGCTGCTCTTCTATGACACTTTCAATCTTCAGTATTCATTGTCACCTTCTGTTCACTTTATTTTTTATTTTCTCTTCATCGTCTCAAGAGTAACAAAACTAAAGCCACAAAACTTTTGTATTTACTACATAAGATCTATTTTTTTCCTTTCTTTTTTCTTTTTAATGCTGTGTCTTTTTTACAGAAATAGGACAGACTTAAGCTTATTTTTTCCATATCAGACCCTGGTAATTTTTTAGTCTTAAGTATACCGAGCAGAAAAGCTGACTTGTTGTCTCTTCTCTTATCTAGGGAGGAAGATAGTCTGAAATGAGACTCCCAGAAGAGATTAATACATATCTCCTCAAAATGTCACCACCTTGTCTGAAAACCACTATGACCTCCAAAGGTGTCAACAAGTGAATAATTATTCGACAGATGCTGACAAAAATTGTGGTCTACTACTTGCTTTTAAACATTGCAGTCTTTTATTCTTCTTCCTGCCCAGGAAGTGTTACTGCAGTATTAACCAAACTGAATGAATATCAAAAGTTGTGTATTAAAAACATATAATCTCTTTAGTCTTTACCTGCCTTTAATTAAAAAGGTTATAAAAAAAGAAGCTTTGGTAGAATAGGTGAATTATACTAAGAGTAAAGGGTTAAGAGCAAGGGCTGAAGGAAGATAGAGGCACTATTATGCAACAACAGGAAGGCAAAATAAGTAGAAGGAGGGAGGAGACTATCAGACAAACTAATTTCAATAGTTGAACTAATATGGTCTATAAGGCTCCAAAGGTGATTCAGAATATCTCAATTCAGAGCTCAAATCTACCCTCTCATTATAAAAAACTGGACTTCTAATTTAAGCACCTAATTTAGAAGACTATAAAGAAACTAAGAAAAATATTTATTTAAAACTACTTATTTTAAAACTATGTAAAACTAAACTTTTTCTGCAATTACATTGAAATATTGAGCATTATAGCCCAATGTGTTTCAGGTATACTTCCATTGGTATAACAAAATTACACTAAAGATTTATGTGGCCTAATAATGTGATTTTAAATAATTATTTCTCAACTCCTGATAATTAATATAATCATAAATAATTGCTTACAAAAAAAAATTATCTTCTTTCTGATAAGCAATGGCTTTCCAGACTTCAACAAACTGTGGATTCAACTCGCTTCTTTTGAAATGAATGGCATGTTGCAGAGTGCCGTTTCAGCATGCCAAAAGCAAGGTTAATAAACTGTGATCCTGAATTTGCTGAATGCATTTTTATATCAACCATATTAGGTGAATCTGTCACCTATATCACCTGTATTAGCTTCAGACTATCTCAGCTGCCCCTGCAATAAAAATGTAGCAGAGAACATCTTGAGGTTTTGAAAAATGGAAGTACTATTCCAAATCAGAGGAACACAGGTTTAAAAATGACATGGGCGTCCTCTCTGCATTTGAACAAAATTTTTTCACTTGTTCGAAAGATCTGCAGTATGCTTATATTCTTCCACTCCCTACTAAGCAGTTTTTATTCAGTCATGGAAAGTTTTCATTGCAGCAAGTGTCTTTCTGGGGTAAGGCTCTGGGATTACAACATTGGAAGTGGTTAGATAATGGCAGTCTTTAATTATCCAAAGCAGTAACAACTCTTCTTCCATTCCTGAAATATGGAGAGCAGTAGTTAGAAGAGAAATAATGTTCAAATACCCACAGGACATGGAGGTCCTGAAGGAAAGGGAGAAAGATTATGTCCAGGAGGAGGTATTCCAACTGGGAGAGTAAATGTTGTTATTAATGTCAATGAACCATCTACCTGATAAGAGAGAAACCAGTGGAAGTCAAAAAGGCTTGAGAAAAATGTAAGAAAAAGAGAATGAAGATGAAGGGGAAACAAGTTAGGCAGGTTTAAAAGACAGTAGGAGCTGAATTTTTTTCTAAAATAAGTGAGAAGTAGGACAGACTGAGAATTAACGGAAGTGGATCTAAAGCATATGGTTCCTCTCCTTCTGGCAGTAGTATCATTTGATCCTTACAAGCTCTTTAAAACTTCAGTTAAACATTTTTTTCTACAACTGTAGAAAATGAACCTTTGACAGAACTTGCTGACTGTTTCCAGGCACAAAAAAATACTAGATTTTGAGATGGAGAACCATTACATTTTGATGTTATCCTTCTATTAGCAAATAAGATGTTCAATTTACAGAAGAGCTGTTGTCAAATAGCTAAACATTAAGAATGTTTCTACAGATGAGTATTTTTCACTCAAAGTTAATTAGCTGTATACAGCACTCTTTACAATAAAATGCAAGAAAATGAAGATTTTCTACTTAATAACAGAATACAAAGCAGAAAGACCTACAAAAGATTTCAATTGATATGAGACATAAACTATTCATTTTTTTAATAATTTTCCACTAATAATTTCATGGTCCATTGGGTATCCCTTCACTACCAGTAAAATTCCTCTAATAATTTCCCATGCAGAGAATTAAAGATTCCCTTCCAAGCCTTTTTCTTCTGCGATTCCCTTTGAAACATATTTTCATATTTCAGTAAAAAGGTATCTCAACATCATGTTACGTTGCCACAGTTGTTTGGCTGGTTTTCATTTTAGCAGTATTTAATTTTATATTTGTACAACATTCCAAGACATTCCTCTTCTGCTCATCTAAGTTCCTTTCTTTCCTGACAATGCTAACTTAAAATTTTAGGTTTGGTTTGTTGGGTTTTTTATTTTGTTTTGTTTTTTTCACTACAGCTTTCAGAGCAACCATTTCATTTCTTTGTTCTTCTGTTTTGTTTCTCTTTCTTTCTCTGTCATGTCTCTACATCTTAGGAGCACTTTACCCTTTAGAAAAGTAGCATTTATAATTCAATCAATTAATTTTTCTTTCTGGTACCTTTAGGAACCTTTTGCAAGTGCCTGCTCTCTTCTGAAAAACAGATAAATAATAAAGGAAAAATAAAATATTTCACTTTGCCTAAGCCCAAGGAAGATTTATTGTTTTGATTTCAGCACATTTGTGATACCTCAGAGTTTAAAAACATCCTGTTCTTCCTATTTGTTGGATGAGATGAGTGTGTGAATCGAGATCTAATTAAAAAAAATAAAATCATATTACCAGTATAGAAAACAATAACACATTATTAACTTCACCAATTTAAAGGATAGCAAGAAAAATTACAAGACAGTCCATATCAATAGATATCATTTTCTCCATTACACATAGGCAATTTGTCCAGGATTACTCAGGGTGACTCTTCTGGTTTAGTCACCTTTCAATCAAATGAAAACACCTTATTCTATGGTGTATGATCATCACAAAAAAACCAAATCACCCCTCCACCCCCCCAAAAAACCCCAATCCACAAACAAAAAAACCCCACAAAAACCCAAACAACAACAACCTCCCCAACAAAAAACAAACAAACAAACCCCCCCCCAAAATAAAAACAAAAACAGAAACATAAACAAACCCTAAAGCAATTACAATTCACAGAAAAATATGCGTCTGAGAGAACCTCTTTAAATCACTGGAAAGAGAAGGTATGCAGTGTTAAGATTTCTCAAAGCAGAATTTATTTGCCAAAAGAAAAACAGAACATCTGTGGGAAATATTTTTTTTCTTTCCTCCTTTGAAGCACTTAGTAGAATACCATATCAACATTATCTCTTCAAATTGCTAGCACAACTTGCTGTTCAAAGTTTGTCCTTTGAAGTGAATGTTATGTAGTTTTTCCTTACAGAAAACAGTGACACACAACCATTTTTATTAAATGTTTATAAAATGCACTCAGTCAGTTTTTTCATTTTTTTAAATTCTTATTACTGAATAAATAATAAAGAAGTAAATAATAAGTGAAAAAATGAAAGGAAATAGCTTCTTATCCTCCATGTCCTCTTGCTGCAGATCATTTGGCAGCAAGCAGGACTTTTTTTTTGGCCATATTTTTCTACTAATGGCAAGATACTTTTTTTCAGTCTCATTCCAGAAACAAGAGTTTGACACCTTTGAATCAGTTTTAAAAACTCTTGTCTCTGCTTCTGCATCTGTTTTGGGTTCACTTCAGACAATAAAAGACAGCAGCTTTTGAACTTGTGACTAAACTATTCATTTATCTCATAGCAATAATTAATTGTTTGGTTTCTCTGGATTTTTAGAACCTCCTTTAAATATCTCACTCCAAAAGCAGGGAGGTTCTGGAAACAAATTCTATATAGATTGCTTTTTTGCCTTTTTTTTTTTTCTTTTTTAATTCAACATAACTTGTGAAAGGATGGAGTTTAGATTTGATTTCTTAACATGATTTCACCAAGCTGGCATTAAGTGAAAGGATGTCACTGATTTTTCTTAACAGCCTGGTTTCTCAAAGTGACAAAATCCTGCAATTTCCAACCTCCTCAGATGCTCAGCAGATACTCAACTGCATTTGGAGGCAGGCCTAAGCCTGAAAACTTGGAAAATCATGATTTTTATGAATCACATCAGAAATTCAGTTTTTCATTCCTGATCTGTGACACACTTCATGTGAGGACTTCATTTATCATAGGCTGTGGGAGTCACTGATATAAAATTTGCCCTCATCTTTATTGCTCTGAAAGGGAACTTTTATTCATTTACATCAGACTACAGTATTACACAGCTTATTGTGCCTCAAGTAATTCAGTCACTGGAAGAGAGAACACCAAATCTGTTTCTTTCATTGTGTGACAAATCCTGTCTATTCCTCATAGCTGATATATATATTTAATTGTAGCCTACAGTGTGGGGGTAGGCCTGAATGGCTCCAAGTAGGAGGGCAGAAATGGCAGTGACAAAACCTGTGGGATCGGTACTGAGCCACAAAGCTGCCTCTCGGCTTCCACCATTGCTCAGTCCCTTGTCCTCTTTACAGTAATCTCCTGGAACTGGTGTGACCCTGATAATCTGCTCCTCCCTCCTGCCCCAAGAGAGAAGGAGAGCCAGCTGTGGCTGCTTTCAGCATATTATGAATACTCTAACCCTGTATTTTGTTCATGATGGTATTAAACTGTGAAGCAAACAAAAATCAACTTTTGATTCTTTGTGAAAATTTAAGAGGCATACTTTAGTACATAGAGCTTTAGCAAACCTTTAAAGCCCTAAAGGTCTGGGACATTCTACTAGGGACCTGCCATGTTTGTTCCCACCACCACATGTAGAA
This sequence comes from Cephalopterus ornatus, assembly GCA_013396775.1. Classification (NCBI taxonomy): domain Eukaryota; kingdom Metazoa; phylum Chordata; class Aves; order Passeriformes; family Cotingidae; genus Cephalopterus; species Cephalopterus ornatus. Next base: position 51,649 of record VZRE01011296.1, on the reverse strand, counting down.
AAATTTCATGTTGGTGCCCACACAAACCCATGTTCTTAGATCAGCTGCAGCCTCAGCTGCACTCCCATTGACTCATTTTCAGGAAGGAAGGGACCTTGAAGCCAACCAGACTGCATAATAGAAGCCATATAACATAAGGGTATATGCAAAATCATGACAAACTTGAATGGCTATTGTTCTCTAGTGTGTCACTTGGACAGTTCATCCACCTCAAGACATTTCTGTTCGGCATAGTGTAATCTTTAGAGGATGTTAAGTACCAATCACAACAGCAAATAACAACTGAAACAATCATTACAACTATTTTAACTAAGTTTTGTGCAACAGAGTAATAGTGTCTTTCAACACACAATTAGCAATTTAATTTTTTTAATTTCTCTTTTCCCTGCACTTCTCTACTGAGTTTTTCAAAAATGACAGCATCATATGTTAACAGCTTTGAAAAAGTTCTTGATAATCATGTAAATGATTAAGTCTTTGTGTAAATTATGTAAAGTAGTTACAGACAACCCATTTCAACAGGAGTCATCTATATAAAATTACAATTGCTAAGAATAATCACAGCAGAAGTGCAACTGCTTTTTTTAAGTGAGACTAAAACTTGGAAACTTGCAAGATAACAATTTTTTTTTTTAATTTAAGAGGCCCATGTTTTTAGTTGTTAACTTCAGTTTTGTCTATTTATTAATGTACAAGCAACTATTTTCTCCTTGCCTGAAACCTTTCTCATTACTATCACATTTATTCTTACATGAACATATTTTCAAAACAAGAGATATGAGGCCAAGTTCAGAATGCAGCTGAAATAATTTCTTCCAGATCTGAAGTCTTTCTTTTGTTTATATATTAGGCAAGTAATATGACTTTTTTCATTACTGTCATGCATTGCCCATTTCAGTCTTCCATTATTTTTAAGCTGTGGAGTCTTATTTTGCTGTCTTCTCCCTTTCATTAGCTGCCACTCATCCTATTGCACAGGAAGCCTAGAGAGTCTTAAATGACATAATTAGCACAACTAGCCACTGAGTACCTCAACTGGAAGATTCAATTGCATTTAGCTGAAATATCTTAATTTTGGATTTTTTTTTTTTTTTAGTAACAAAAGAACTGAATCTGAAGAAAGCTGTATTTAATGGCCATGAATGTCTTCATAAGACAGCACCTTCCATATTTATGAAGGCTTCCTATGCTCAGCTTTGCAGCTGCTGTTGAAAGACTTTTGGTAATTTTGCAAAACTCAATGGTGTGCCACGATTAATTTTTTACAAGGGAGGTCAGTATGTCTCAGGAAAAGGGATGAAATTATTGTGTATGTACATGTACCTCTGAATGTAATTTCTTCCCAGTGACTCCTAAATCTGTTGATGAAATGAGGATCAAATATGACAGAAGGGTTGGCTTCTCAAAATTTTGAACTTCCCACCTATTTTATACGGCAACTTGTTAGAGGAGAGAAAAATCATGAAAAGAAAACCTATATCTTGAATTTATTAGTGTTTATATCACTTTACTTCACCAAGATTCATCTAGTAGATGAGCTCTAAGATTCACAAAAGGATTCCAGCAATCAATGTAGGCATAATTCAGACACTAAAGTATGAACCACCATGATCCTGGGAGCTTCCACCTTGATTCATAACACCTATATTATCACTAAGTAAGTCACTTAAGCGTGTAAGCTCTGACTGTGCACATGCGCTGAAGATTTCCAGATCTTGCTGTTCAGCAGTTACTTCATGCCTTCAATTGAGCCTTCTACAGTAAATTGCCCAAATTATTAGCAAGAAGTTCTTCTAAGAAACAGGTTATGACCATTGTCTTCAAAGAGAGTATTAATATCTGTTTTCACATAGAATAGTACTCTCTTCCCACAATTTTTCTTTGAAACCTTCCAATCAGAGACCTCAAGATGCACTTGGACTCCTTTCCACCCCAAGAGAATAGAAATCTTTTAAAGGTTCGGTCAGGAAGAGCCAGTAAGAATGAAGGAAAAGCAGTACGATTATTAGCAGAGATTAGGCAGCTCTTTTGGGAAAGGGCAAACCCCATTTTCCACCCATACTTTTAAAGTCTGTTTCTAGCCTTGTGTTACTCAATCGTTAGCTAACATGCAGTCCTTGGAGAAAAAAATAAACCCAAAGCATCTCCAGTGAATAGCTTGCTGTTTATTGCCTTGAACTTTAGAGTTTCAGACTGCTCAGGAAATGGCTAAACAAAAAGTAGAGTATTCTACACTCTGTGTAGAAGAGGGATGAAACATTTCAAGTCTTTCCTTAAAATGAATCGATGTGGACTTTTACCAAATGTGTACTGAAGAAGGACACAACTCCATGGAGCCAAGGTTTAGATACTTATTCCCAACCTCATCAGATTTTCTTCATGGCTGGTTTTCCCTACTCTACTTCCCATACACGATAGAACATGAGTGCTTGCCATAGGACTTTGATTTCACTGTGTAAGGTAAGTACCTAAGAATAATGGGTGGAAGGATAAGCCTTGTGACACCCAAGCCACTTTTTAGACGACCAGGAGATGACATGGAAAAAAACCCCCAAATTCAGTTAGGTTGCAAATCTGATGTGGTGGCTCAGGGGTCTGTGCTGCCTTTTCCTAAGAATGAGCAAAGATATCATGCAGTAACTTTATTTAAAGGATCTTCTCCTAAGAAGAGTTGATAAGTATGTTCTAAACCTTTCCCAAAATTAGTTTTACTGATGAGACCACAATTTAGGTTTGGTAATGTGGACTGTCATGCTACTGTAAAGGTTCAATCCAGAATGAAGCTTAATGAGGAGGTCCTAATGAGCATTGACCAGATGGCGTTTTAACTTAGTATAGCAAACCATGAAACATTAGATCTCACAGAGAGCAGAGGATGGATGTAAATGCACACAGAAATAGAAATATATACTGCTTTAGGACCAATGTCTTAAATCTGCCAACAGCTGCCCTCATATTTTAGGTTTTTAACTCAATTTTTTCAACACCTCCCAGCTCAGCCTGGCCATGTATCATCTGATTAAAAAAACATCATGGTCAATTGTTTAAGACCCTCAGCTTCTGTTCCAGCACTGAAGAACAGCCTTTGAGAACAACAGGAAGCTTTTAACACTACTGAGAACACAGTGTACTAAACGCTAGATGTAGAGCAGAGAACTTGTTTTTCTATTTTTTTCCCCCCGAATTGTTCATAATGGGTTTGTATAGTACTGACAATATACTAATCCACTTACATGTTTTCAGACAATGTGAGTGAAACCTGGATGCCCCCAACCCGAGATGACAGTCAGCAGCAGCCTCTTGAGCATGGCCTCGGAACTGGTGCTGCAAGGCCAATGCTGGGTTTCGACAACTGAATGTAACTCCCAAAAGTCCCTGAGTTGCCTGGTTCAAAGCCCACGGAAACAAATAATGATGCTCACAGAGCTCTAAGCAGAAATGCACTTTGCTTTTCCAAGAGGTCTCCCAGGAGAGAAATGCAAAATGTTTTTGCACTTGGAGTTTAAAGATATGTTTCCCTTGGAAAGAAAGAAAGAAAGCAGTGAAGAGATTCTTATTTCCTATCACAGATCCACAGCGTTCAACAAATCCTATATAATCTACAATCTTCTGACAGCTTTAACAACCGAGTAAGAAGAAATCCCACCATACTGCAAACAATATCAATACGTACACACAATAGCTGAGGGTCTCTAATGAAATGTTACAGTTTTAACAATACCAAAAAATTTCAGACTGAAGAAAATAAAAAGACATAAATCTGTATACTGAGTCACAATAGTGTCCAGTTAACTATATCAAGTTTTTTGACATGTTACTGTTTATTTACCCTGTTCCTTTTTAAAATTTTCTTACATTGCTCTATTATGCTTCTGCTCCATTCCACAAGCCATTCCACAAGCCCTGCTTCTCTCCACTGATGAAGTTGATCTGCAAGAGTCAATAGAGTATTTCTTCTTTCAACATCTTGTTCTTCCACCTCCCCATTGTACTTCTGTTTTACAGTTATTTTTAACTCTGGGTACAATCAAGCCTATTTTTGTATTTGATGACAGAGCATTTTAGATTGTAGTGAAAAAAGTGCATGTATGTCTATAAATGCAGATAGTCAGGACTGACCAACCAGCTGTTGTACTTACATTTTTATACCAGAGACGCACTAGGAAAATCAATATGTACTTGGAAAAAGGTGATCAACAAGTAATCTAAACCTATGGGAAGACTCCCATTGATTTTAAAGAGTTTTGAAACATACTCTTTCATATGTTGTTCAGTCAAGTTTTAAAGCATATTCTGAGGAAAGTGCCATTTTACTGTTACAGAAACTTAAAATTTCAGCACAGAAAGTAAGCTATAGTGCATAAAACATTTTAAAAACTTCAGAAACTTTACTCAGCAGGAGAAAGGCTAGGAAAGATAAAAAAGAAAAGCAGAAATATGTGCTTGCAAATTCTTGTTTCTTGGAAGGCTGATGATAAAAATTAAATTGAAGCATATAAATTGTGGCAATGTAAGGTAGAAATTGAATTAATTTGAATTAAATTGAATTAATGCAACAATGCTGCTAAAAATCACCACAAGTAAATTTTTACAAGGAACCAACACCCCCAAGCCTTACCACAGTCATAACACAGTATGGAGAAGCACGAAAAATCAACAAATTCACTGAACATCATCCAGATCTTTGAGAATTTGATAGCCAAGAGACATGACAGATGGCTGAATAGCAAACACGCAGACATCCTGGTTCTTCTGTGAAGCAAAGTTTTTCCCCAAATTTTCCCAAAGTGTAGTTGCTTAATTTGCTGAATTAATTTACTTCCTACATTTGGTAAACTCATAACAAAGAGCTTGCCAATTTCAAAGCATTAAGATATTTTAAAACAAGAGCCAGAATCTCAAAGAGATTTTTCCAGCTCCACAGATGAAGAAACTGAGGAACAGATGGATTGAGAGGGTTTCTTATGCACTGAGAAACTCCCTTTGGAATCAGTCAGTAGTGAACACAGATTTGCACAGTAGAGCTGACTACTGGAGTTAGAAACAGGATCTAACAGCTCCCTCACCCTCATGCTTCAGACTCCAGGTCGAAACAAATCTGTTTTCTCAAAATAAGCATCTGATGGCTTTTCAGAACCCATTCTCTGCTAATCATTGCATGAGTTTTATGTCCCAGAAGAACACAAACCAATCTTGTTTCTTAAAACTAACACTTTTCTGACTGGCCTTTGCCATAGAAATGTGAGATGGGCCCAAGTTTTGAAAAAGGAGGGCTAGTGAACTATGTATGTTGTGAATACTGGGTTCTCAGCAGCAGCTGTTTCACTCTGTAAATCAAGTGGTACTGAGCCCCACTATTTGCTAATGCAGACATAGCTAACTCTAGAGCCACATGTGGAAGAATTTCTTGTATCATATTAAAAGAATCCCTGTGATCCTGAAAAATCTTTCAAAAATCATTAAAATTTAATAAATCAGCTATGCTATTTAGTTACTTTAAAATATTTTGACTGATTTTTTTATTTACATTTGAAATTATCTAAATAAAATATTTCATCTTAGGTTCGGTTAAGGATGTTTCTGTGGGAAGGTTTGCTTTTTTTTTTCTATATGTTAGAAATGGGGAGTAAGACTCAAATAATTTATTTTTAAACATATAAAAGGCAGATTGTTTTCAGCAATGAGCGTTTGAGCTGGTGATTTATCCCACAGTTCTCAGACAGTGGCTGTAGGGTAGAATAAATTACCTGAAGGACTACTCCACTGTCTACTGAAGGATCTTAGAAGTACAATTTAGATCAGAAAAGTAATATTTAAATAAATACAACTACAAAGGGTGAACCAAGGCCTATACTTGATGATAATAATAAGCTATTTGATTCCCAAATTTATTTCATTTTTAAAAATATTATAATAAAGTTGATAATAATTTCATTGCTCAAAAGTGAAGAACTGTCGACTAGAAAAATCTTTTTCTATAAATAGTTTTGAACTAAACTAACTGATGTTTTGCAACAAAATTTCCGTCCTTTAGTATATAGATATCCTGGACTTAACTCTAAATTAGTCAAGCAATTTATAGTCATGCCAGATCTAGCACTAACAAAAATTTAAATTATATGAGAAATTAATAGCTTTACTACAGCAGACAACTTTCTACCCTTCTAAATTCCAGCTTAGCCCTATAGTCAAAAGCATATTGCATAATAATTTTGTGGACTCACAACAGATCATTTTTTCCCACCATGAAAACTTATTTTTCTGAGTTAAAATGTTGTTATTTTTTAAAATGTTTGTACTAAAGGATTTTAGAAATGAACGTCACATGTAACATTTTTTTAGCTCAGTATGGAGTGCTGAGGAAGTATCACTGAGCCCCTCTGTTCCCACTTTACACAGTGGGAAATGTGATAGAGGATGATCATAAGGCCTGTTTCCTCTATCCCCTTCCTTTACCTTGAAGTGGTGAGCGCAAGCCCAAAGAAAACTTTTCTGCCCAGGTCAGCTGGGGACTCTCTGCCCAGGGCAGGCAGGGAAAGCTGAATGCCAAGTTAATAAAGAGATGCCAAAATTATCAGAAAATAGTGAAGTCTTCTGGGGACTAAAATAAGACTTCTGGGGATCATGGAGGAAACACAACTGATAATATTTAAGACAAGCTCACGTGCAAGCATTGAAGTTTACCAGTGATTTGAGAATATAAAAAAAGGTAAACTTATAAGCGAATGACAATTCAAACAGAGCTGTTCCAGTGAGAACCTGTTCTCTTTACATCAATACCAATGTAAATATAAATAACTCAGACTGGAAGTTAATGGAACCACACTTAATCAGTTTATGCAGAAAACATTTTGGAGTTATGAGGCCTATGTAAGAACCTGGAGTTGGCATCTTTACCTGACAGTAAAGATGGTAAAATAAAGATGGAGTTCTGAGTGTATGTTAATCTTCTTTGTGATAAACAGCAGGAAAAAAATGTGTCTACAGGAACTAATAATGAAGGTAAGTTTAAAAAAAGAAATTCATAGAAGACCAACAGACTGTAGAAATAGGTGCATGTTGATTTTCCTACAAGTCATTGCATCCACAAAGGAGGTCAAGAACTATGGAAAATGCATTTTTACATTTCATAATATCATATTACATCGGCAATAAAGTTTATAATTCACATTCCTGTCAAGGATAATTTTATTCATAGTAGGCAAGAGGATAAAAGCTGACAAACTGCAGTTTGCAAATATCACAGTATGTGACAGAGATAACAAAACATTTCCAAAGTCATCTAAGAGTTTATATGAATATGCATTATACATAGTAATTTCTGGAGAAACTATTGCTGACTTTCCACAGTCAGCTCTCAAAGAGAACTGGACTACATATTACTACTGAGGAAATTGAATTTTAATTAGATAAATTAGCTACAAATTTCAATACATTAATTAAACTGAATTAGATTTTTCTAAGTGCTCAGTTTCATTCAAAATTAAAGTGACATCAATATGGTATGACATAATTAATTTTCAGAGTGAATTAAGCAAAGCTATATTAAGGCTGTCTTAGTGCTAAGAAAAAGAAGTCCCTGTAGATGTTCACTGTAATCTAAACAGTCATTTTCAAAAGTCCTTTTCTTAGTGTTATGTAGTTTGTTTTCTGAGCTTTCTCGAATTAACATAGAAAAAATTTTAATAATATATGAAAAATCTCAAGTCAGATTCAGTATTTTTTATGCAAGGCCAACTCCCATAAACTTAATAAATCATAACAAAAATAATAAGGGATATTTGACTTATGACATTCCTTTTCAACAGAATAACAAAATTAGCAACAACTCCTCAAATGAACAAATAAAAGAAGATGGTTAACTAAAAAAGAATGTTACTGATTGAGAAGCAGAAGTTTGAGCTTTATGAAGTAAACAGTTCTTGCAAATACACGTTTATATGTTATTGGTTAAAATTAGGTGGGATGCCCATTTTTTCTTTTATGAGATGTTCTACCCTGGTCCTTCATCTGAATGTGCCCATGAAATTGTGTTTGGAGAACAATGCATCTTTTATTTCAGTATCAGTTATGCATTTTTTTTCTTTGCAATTCCTTGGAAAAAACGGATTTACCCTTTCCCTAGAGAGTTTTACCTTACTTTTCTTTACTTCTTCCTTTCAATATGAGTACTTTATTAGGCTCATCAAAACATAAAGCAATCCAACTGACCTTTCTAAAGGAGATTGATTTTTATTTCTGTTATATTAGTGTAGTTAAAAATACCTATTTACAGCATTTTGTGTGAGATCAGAATCAGACTGACTTGTAAGTAAAGTGACAAGCACTCTGTTGTAAGTAAAAAATTTTTAAATGAACAACAAACATACTCTCAAATGAGTCCCTCAAATGGCAGTTGAGAGCAAATTTTCAAATTTTAACTTGTAAATAAATTTAACATCAGTGAAATTTCCTTAGTGTGTCAAGAATAGGTGGTGAACAGAGCAGAGAGCATCTCTGCCAAACATTGCAAATTCACTATTTGTTCAAGTCTTGCACTGCTTAATCAATTTCTTATCAAAAATAATTATTTTAAATATTAATCCATATTTTTAAAGCAAAATTCTTTAGGTCCTTTCCTCATGGAATTCTACACTACTCTAATGTACATCCATTTTCTAAAAGCTAAGGATACTCTCAGCCTTTCAGTGAATGCAGTATGAAGATAGTTTAATCAAAAATTGTACCATGTCTTTCCTAGACATCCCACAGTAGCTTGTAAACTCCCTGTATGGTTACAAAATTCACATAAAATTTTTCATATTCTTCTTGAAGTGCACTCACACAAATAATGACTCCTGCATTGCTTGGTGTTTCTTCTCTAATGTGGAGAAAACAAATTCATTTAATAGTTTTATTTTGTAGAGCTTCTGCTTAGAAATATTCCCTGGACTTTCTCACAACACTCAGTGAAATATGTTATAACTCTAGAACTTTCTCCAAAGCGCATGGTTAGGCAGTTGTTTTCCAGTGGTTTTCATTAATGATGTGTACTTAAATGTAGGAAATGCTTACATATGTGTTTCATTTTGGTACATAAGCTTGAAAAAATTATATTTAAAGTATGTTTGGTTTTTTCCTTATGTAAAGTCTCTCCATATTTAAATAGTGTATGAATAAAATTAAAACGGTTCTGAAAATTTAACTCTTTTTTTTCTGCAGGCAAAGTACGAGCCTATTCCTAACCACACTGTCACATGAAAAAAAAATGTTTCTATTACAATAGAAAAGATAGATATCATAGATTCAGAACCACCTAGTTCCAAGCTCCCCACCACGGGCAGGGACACCTCTTACTAGACCAGGTTACTCAAAGTGCCATCCACCCTCACCTAGAACACTTCCAGGGACAGGGTATCCACAGCGTCTATGTGCAACCTGCTCCAGTGCCCCACCACCCTCAAAGTGAAGAATTTTCTTCCTAATATCTAATCTAAACCTGCCCTCTCTAAAGCCATTCTCCCTTGTCCTATCACGACATGCCCTTGTCAAAAGTCCCTCTCCAGCTCTCCTGTAAGCCCCTTCCTAAGGTCTCTCCTGAGTCTTCTCTTCTCCAAGCTGAACAACTCTAATTCTCTCAGCCTGTCTTCATAGGAGAAAATTGTTAAATTGAAAAATCTAATATATCCTCTCAGCAAAATTTACAGCATTCATGTATATCAGATTTTTGTAAACAAATATGAAAGTCAAATTTCCCTGGTTGCATAGTACTCTATCATGAAGAGTGAAGTACTTCAGCAATCCAGTCACAGTAACACTGATATCATCATTGCTAGTATTAATGGGATCATTAAGGCCTTTTAATCATGTCCCTCTCTTAACATATTTGCAGCAGCATGTATTAGCCCTGGAAGTTAAACCATGGTATTTTAACCACCTGGCAGCTGGAAGTTGTCAGAATTATCTGGTACTTGGATCTACATAATCCTGAAGAGAGGAAAGACTTGTCATGACCTCATCTTGACAGATCTTCATTACAAAACACACAAAAATATATTACTAAACAGAAAAACGTATTATATGGCTGGGAAATGTATGCTCAGTTTTTTTCCCTCTCATTTTTTTCCCAAGATCATATTTTTACTTCAACCTTGATAAATGCACGTTTTCTCACCCATTATTTCTTGGCAATAATAAAAGCAACAACATAATTTAAAATTAAACGTCTTATTTCATCAAAATGCCAGCTGTTCTTACATACATAATAGTTGAAAATTGCCTAGGCAACCTGTGAAACTAAACAAGACATGAGAAGTCCTCCAGCGATTCTGGCTCTGACATCTTGCACATAATCACTTTCTTCTTTAGGCGTGAGCAGCAGGGAGCCTCGTATCCCTGTGTTACACTGCCTGCTCTAGAGAGGGCAGCCCGGCCCTGCCCTTCAGCCTGGGTACACAGTCCAGCCAAGGTACGTGCTAGCCTTTTGAGCTGTCTCTTTATATTGCTCATGCAGGCAAAGGAGGGAGATGCGTTCCTGCCACAGATGAGTGAGAGTGGCTCTGCCTCTGTTGCCTCCTGAGGAAATCTGAGCCAGTGAGCCCAAACAGAATGAAGTTAGCTTTTGCCGGTACGTCGCAGTCTCCACTCAAACAACTTGTGATAAACTCATCATACGTGTCTACTACTTCAACAGCTTGTTAAATATAGGAGAATTATTTTAAAGCTTTCTTTTTAAAGCTTTCCTTTTAAAGCCAGTTTTATTCCTTGCCAAAAGTCCACTGTCAGGCAACTGGTGAAAAGAAAACCAACTCGTGTGTTTGTATAACCTTAAATTACAGGTTTCTTTCTGAAAACTGATAGCACTGTCATGTGATATTTTTCATATTAATGAGCTTAGTTGGCAAGTAATGTTCCTCTGATTTTTAGCCCTATATGTAGCCAACAACAAGTGAACTTGATTTCTTTCCATCTCATCTTTAATAAAAGTTTAAATTCTACTCTAAACATGTATCCACCCAATAATTATGAGGGTGACTATAGCAAATAGCCACCCAAGCAAGCTGAGTCAAGCTAAGGATCACAGCTGTGGGGTCAGGTCGGGGCAGATCTGAGATGTGGCTAATTTACTGCAACATGGTATGAAGTTTAACCATGAAACATCTAGATCTTCAGTGTGACATTGACCTACAAAGTCTCTTACCTTTTTGATGGCACAATTATAACAATTTTTCAGTAGAAATGGAGCATGATTATTAGTTAGAATTTTTTTCCAGAAGGACAAGTAGCTTCCAAATAATTTATTTTCAGAGTTATACTAACAAAAGCAAGAGATAAGCATGTAAATCATAGCAAGTAGGCAAACAACACCCAAATATTTACTGTGGTTGTAGTTTACTGTCAAAAATAAACTCCAGGTATAAGTGGTTATGTTTGCCACATGTGAGAGATGATATAAAACTAAACAACGAAGGTTCATAGCATGCCAACAGAAGACTTCAGAGTTACCCAAAAACTCAGTGCTTGGAAAGGTCAAAGTTTACACATATAGCCCATCTGAACTGTTGCATGCATATGGCAGAAATGTTTCCAAGGGAACCAAGAATTTCAACAAAATTATGCTGTTTCCAAGCTCTGTAAATAATAATAAAAAAAAAAGACTATGGCAAAATAAATAACTCATCAGCATTTGGAGGAATAAACACCAAAAGGAGCCCTCAAGAAGATGTGTGTTTTACTGCATTTTAAACAATGTCAAGGTAGATAATTTGCAGGATAAATACACTGTCATTTCATTTCAGTCATTTCTTAAAAGTAACAAAACTATATTTGTTTATTTCAAACAATTACCAAAATCGCATAAGTTGCCATGTTATTTTCAAACACCATTTCAATCTCAAGCATGAATTAAAGAAGAGTATTTCAGTTGTATTTCACAGAATATTCTGCGTTGGAAGGGACCTACAAAGATCATCAAGTCCATCTCTTAAGTGAATGGCCCATACAGGAATCAAACCCACAATTTTGGTGTTATTAGCACCATGCTCTAACCAACTGTGCTTATCTCAGTGTCGAACCACAACTTGTCCATCACAGGAAATTTATGCTCTGTAAGTTTTCTGAGCAGAATTAAGGTCACTACTAACCAGTTTTTCTCCCATCATATGCTACATCTATCCCCACACTCACTTCTAGTACTAATTGGATTATTTAAAAAAAACCCAGATTCTAAATCATCAGATCTATTTTCTAGGAACCCACTTACCTCCACCCCACCGCTGCAGTACCTCAGTCATGCATGATTTTCATGTGTAGAAACGAGCTTTTTCACACATTTTCTCTGTGCGTCTCTCATATTAGGTCCTGGTTCATATTTCCAACCAATTACCACATAGCCCAAGTGAAAGGCTCCTGTTCCAACCTGCTCATCACACTCAGACCTAAAGCAAGACAGTTTCTTCAGCCAGCAAGAAGCGTTACCATTACAGCTGTGAAATTACTTAAATCCTATAGACCGCCTTTATAAAGGCATCTGAAAATGCAGATACACCTCCAGTGTTATTTTTAAAACATACTGGCACCCAGCTCCTTCAAGGAGTCACCACTAATCTTGCTTGAAACTACCTTGCAAATTTTGCCCACCTGATTTGTTTGATCTTCTGACAAGAACCCGTGACAACATCTGGGAGCAAGCTCCAGTTTTTCAAATGATGGTTCAGGGTACCTGCAGGACCATCTTTCTACTCTTGGAACTGTTAATTGAAGAGTTAGACTGTAAGCTTTGTACAGGAGAAAACATTACCAGCTTTTTATTTTTCCTTTTTTTTTCCTATAAGTGCCGCAAATGTACTAGTAGCTTGTCTTAAAAGGAAATTTGAAATTCATAGGCAGTTTCCATCAATGCAAGCTTTCCATGAATACTATTTATCTTCATTATTGAAAGCAAATTAACAATATAGGTGGAACAGAGTGCATTTGCACATTCACTTATGCCAAACACCCTGTGCTTTGGCATATGATACATTGAAACGTGAATTCTTACATGATCAAACCTCAGATCAATCAAAGCCTTGTCTACATGAACTCTTATTAACTAAACAGAGAGTAAGGAAATAAAGAACTGTAAAGAGAGGGTACCTCTTCAACTGAAAGTAGCTGCTCAGGCTGCCTGAAAAACAAGAATTCAATTTGTAGCAACAAATCCGAGACCACTTCAAAGTATTCAGGGAGGGAGAGAAATATCCTCAAACACAGACCTGACAAGCTTCCCACACTTGAAGAGACACTCATGCAGCTGGTTGCCTTCTTGAGTTCCTCTTCCGGCAGAGCTGTATCCCACTTTTTTTTGCAGTGCTATGTGACAGCCGGACTCTTGCTTCATGCCAGATGTGGCCTTGGATGTCGGAGTCTAACACAGTAGGTCTGACACTGCCTGGGCGGGGCCCACTTTCCTAGAAGCCCAGCTCTAAAAGGCTGTGCTTCACAGCCTTTTGTCATAACATAGCTTGCCTGAAGCCCTCAGTGCAGGTCATCTCTGCTGTGCCTTTCCTGGGTCTCACATCTATCCAGAAGTGAGGTCTGTACCACTGGAAAGTGACTGCCAAGAGATTTCGTTTCAACCAGGGATAAAGACACCATCTAGGGCATGAAAGATCCATGTTACAGTCCCTGAACACTGCTTTTCAGCTGTACTAAACATCATCTTCTCATCTTGCTCCTCCCCAGCAAGCACAGGGCACCTGAACTACAGCCCTTCTGGAGGTTGTTGTGTTTGTTTTCACTAAAAATTACACCTTTCCCTAAGAAATCTCCCAAAGAAAAGTTTTATCAGAGCAAAGACATTTACAAAGAATTTCAGTTCTGACAAAAAAATACTTCCCAGTGATGAGTACAGCTCTCATGGTTGCATCCTAGGGCATCAATGTATGCTAATTACTAGGATGCAGTGAGCTTTGTTCGCTGTTTACAAAAATAAAAGCACAGGCAGGAACTCTTTCTGTCAGCTGTCATAATTAGCAATAAGCAAGGGTTCACTGAAGAAAGTTTCTGGCAAACTGTCAACCAGAAAATCGAAAATCAGAAAGAGAACATTTATCAGACTTGAAAAACAAGTGTAGCATTTAAGCACGCTTAATGCAAGTCTTAGTTTCACTGTATACAGCTCATCCGTGTGGAGAGGAAACAAACAGAATTGAGAATCTGTAGAGGGAGAAGGAAGGGAAGAGATTAGCTGACAAAGGGAAAAGTGCTATGGGAATTTGCAGGAAGGTCTAAATAAAGCATCCAGTTAAACTTGTTTATTAAGTTTGAAAATTCTGGATATAGCTCCCAGTAGAAGCCCTTTCTTATCCGACCTTTTTTGCATATCTGCACATTACACTTGCTACATAAGTGTATTTGTCCCCACTGAGGACAATGAAGAATGCTGAACTGGAAAAGATTTAAGCAAAACTCACCAAAGTTTGTAGAATGCACCATGTCATTAGAGTGTTGCTCTAGCAAGATCAGTGCCTTTCTACCGCAGAGGCAGTGACAAATCACTCCACAGAGGGAAAAACACCCCACTTCTGAAATCCACATTTAATGGGACAACTACATATCAAACTCACATTTAACCTCCTACTTTCTCACTGACTTTTAACACCAGATGTGTTTTGAAGCATGATATTGGATAATACTTTTCTAGCATATGTAAGTACAGCAAGGACATGTAACTGAGGAAAACAGATATGAAGAGCCTTCAAACTGAGAGCATGCAACATATTAGGAATATATGCAAGGTTTACAAATAAAAATCCAGATGAAAGCAATCTAAGACTATTTAGAGAAAAATTCCCTCTTTATTCTCATATAAATCCTTCTTCAGTGTTGAGGAAACATAGAATCAGAATGGTTTGGCTTGAAAGGAACCTTAAAGATCATTAATTCCAATCCCCCTACCAGGGCCAGGGACATGTTCTACTAAACCAGGTTGTTCAAAGTGCCATCCAACCTGGCCTTGAGCACTTTGAGGTATGGGGCATTCACAATTGCTCTGGGCAACCTGTTCCAATGTCTCACCACCCTCACAGTGAATTTCTTGCTAATATGTAATCTAAATCTACCCACTTTCATCTTAAAGCCATTGCCTCTTGCCCTGTCACTACATGACCTCGTCCCTATCCAGCTCTCTTGTAGGCCCCCTTTATGTGCTGAAAGGCTGTCCCAAGGTCTCCTCATAGCCTTCTCTTCTTGAGTCTGAACAGCCCCAGCTCTCTCAGCCTGTCCTCATCAGAGAGATGCTCCAGCCCTCTGATCATTTTCATGGTGCTCTTCTGGACTCTTTCCAACAGGTCCATATCCTTGTTATTTTGAGGGCCCCAGAGCCGGATGCAGTACTGCAGGTGGGGCCTCACAAAAGTAGGGCAGAGGAGGAGAAACACCTCCCTTGGCCACACTCCTTTTGATGCAGCTCTGGATACAGTTGGCTGCCTGGGCTGTGAGCACACATGTCCAAAGTAAGGAGGGAACCATCTGGCAAACTCATGCCAGATTAACACCATAAAGCAGACATTTCCTAAGTAATGCTTATAGTTTGCAGTGTGGGTGTTACTTGTTGAAAGCATCAGCAGGGAAAAGACTGGTTATCTCACCCTGCTAATACATGTGCTCTTCTCTGACTTTCCAAATAATACTGCGATTCCTCAAAGGCTAGATTGAATGACATTTCAGATTTAACTTTAAAGATACAGGCAATACTGAGGTTTCCAAAGGCACATCCAGGACAGACTCTCCTTCTCAGAGGCCACGAAGGCCACCAGCAAGACACTATTTTCCCTCAGAAAATAAGAAAAAAAGATTATTTTCCTATCCTCTTTTTTCCCCTCTATCCATCAAGAGGCTTTTCTGAAAGGAATTCCATATTCAGATCAGCTCTATTAATAAACAAGCCAACTTACCCAAGCTACCAACTCCTTCCCTGCTAAGTAGCAAATTTCCATTTCTTTCCTCCACTTATTGAAGCGATTACTCATTTTATATCTCAGAGGGTTATTGTAAGCTGAAACACCCAGAATTTGTGAAATGTTCGTATCAAACCAAGACACAAGACAGCTCATAAATTCATAAAAAGCTACTAATCCATAAATATTTTTCTCACTGACAGAGTATGACGCCTGTTTGTATTTGTGGGGGGAAGGAAACTCATTCCACAATGCTCATCTCATGAAGACCTCTTTCCCCAAGAAATCACTTTAAAAATATGACTTCCTAGGCCATACCTGAGTTTTCTCCAGGCCTTTAAGTGCAAAAAAAGTAGGTGGTAGAGCTAAAATTAAACATATTTTGTGTTTTATTCTGGAAAAAAAATTCTAGCTAATAGTGAATATGCATCAACATAAGAGATATGCAAAGTCTGTGGCCTACCCTAATGTCTCCTATGGCAACTTCTGGCATGGCATATGCTCCCACACATCCAGTGTCATACCTGGCAAGTGTCATGTGGTGGGTTGACCCTGGCTGGACACCAGATGCCCACCAAAGCCTCTCTATCACTCCACTCTTCCGCTGGGCAGGGCAGAGAAAATATAAAAAAAAGGTAAGGACAGGGAGAGATCACTCAGCAATTATCGTCGTGGGCAAAACAGATTCAACTCAGGGAAATTAGTTGAATATATTACCAATCTAATTAGAATAGGGCAATGAGAAATAAACCCAAACCTTAGAATACCTTTTCCCACCCTTCTCTTCTTCCAGGGCTCAATTTCAGTCCCAATTTTCTCTACCTCCTCCCCTTCGATGGCACAAGGGGACAGGGAATGGGGGCTGTGGTCCATTCATCACATATTGTACATGCCGTGCCTTCCTCCTCTGGGGGAGAATTCCTCACACGCTTCCTCTGCTCCAGCATTGGCTCCTTCCCACAGGAGACAGTCCTTCATTAACTTTCCCAACGTGATTCCTTCCCACAGACTGCAGTTTTTCACAAACTGTTCCAGTGTGAGCTTCCCACAGGGTCACAGCCTCCTTCAGGCATGCACCTGCTCCAGTTTGGGGTCCTCCATGGGCTGCAGGTGGATATCTGCTCCGCCATGGACCTCTATGGGCTCCAGGGAGACAACCTGCCTCATCATGGGCTTCTCCACAGGCTTCAAGGAAATCTCTGCTCTGGTGACTGGAGCACCTCCTCTGCCTCCTTCTTCACTGACCTTGGTGTTTGCAGATCTGTCTCTCACCTATTGCCACTTCTTTCACCAGCTGCAGTTGTGCAGTTTTCTTTTTCCCCTTCTTAAACACATTATTTCAGAGGCACTACCACTGTTGCTGATGGGCTCAACCTTGGCCAGCAGCAGGTCCATCTTGGAGCTGGCTGGCACTAGCTCTATCGGTCATGGGGGAAGCTTCTCACAGAAGCCACCGCTGTAGACCCCCACTGCCAAAACCTGGCCACACAAACCCAGTACATATCCCCACCAATACCAGTGCTTTGTCTGAAAGGAGCTGAAATTTCTTAAAATTCATCTACATTAAATTCTCTGGCTTTACACTTAAATGTACTTTTTATTGACACCAAAACAGCACTGCAAAACTGCTCAGAGACGAATTTTGTCTTTAAGCTGCAGAGGTATTTATTTCATGCCACGTTGGTGAGCTAGCCGGTTCGCACTGGACGAACTAACTCTGAAATTCTTAGTGAAAAATCAGGTTATTTATACAGTTTTCATGAGGGGTTACAACATTTTTACATACATATTCATTTGATTTTGACATCTAATTATCATATTCATAATAGGTGGAGTCTAGGCAGAGCTTGAGGCAAAGTTGTCCTTTTGGGGAGATTCCTTGGGGTCATTCCGGTTTCTTCAGCCTTGTCAGGGGTCGTTTTCTCTCCTCATCCTCGGTAAACTTTTCAACTTTCTTTGTTCACCGACCTAGTTTCCAGGGCTTGCAAAACGCCCCTGACTCATGACCTTCCTATCCCCTTCAGATGTCCACCTTATCTTTATTTATAATTGCTAAGTTGCTCAAAGAACATCCCTTCCATCTCTTACCTCAGTACAGTCAGCAGTATGGAACAAGCTGTCTTTGTTATATTTCATCATAACCAAAGCGTCCCTGGTGGATCATGGTACCAGCTCCATTTTAGTTAATCCCTTAAGAAAACCCTGTTCTGTTTCATTACTTCTCTCAATAACTAAATATCTTGCTGCATTTCTTTAGTACGAAAAAATTTCTACTCATTGTATGCATTTTGTAAACTACCTTGGGATCCATCCAAATGAAAAGGGCTATAAAAAGATATAATTTTATTATTTTTTATTTGTAAGTTCTGTGTTCTTTGGTGAGACAAAATGCTTTCTTCAGAACAGTATGATGCTTGTTTGGTATTTTTAAGCCACATAAATGAGAAATACCACTTTATAAACCTTTCTACCTTTTCCCATACCAATTAAGAAATTAATAAAAATGTAACACACTATATATATGTCACCAATTAATATTATTCAAATAGGTAGGATTCAGAATTTATGTGCTCCTGGCATGAACTGGTATGAAGAGTTAATAAGTTCATAAAAAGAGCTCTATATTAGTCATCTGATGTTAATGGGATTTGAGTTGCAGCTGTGATGTTCATGGGGTTATCATTAGGTCTATGTGACTTAACTGCATTTTATTTTCTCTTTAAAATTCATTTATCAGAGTGAAATCGGAAATGTGGTTTCTGTCACACACAGAGCAATTACTTTCAGGACAAAGCCTGTGGAGAGAAAGATCTGATGATCTTTAAAGAATAGGCAGAATAAACCAGAATTTTTTACACCAGCAGCATACTTGCCCAGCTGCTATTAACACTACAGAAACCCGTAGGAATATACTTGTTCCTGAAGTTTTGGACATGTCCAAATTTTGCTCTTTTTATGCCAAGCCTGTGCCAAATTCTAGTGGTTTAGAAATGTTATTCTCCAATTTAGTACTCCCACTAAAACCACGCGCCCTCCTCTTCCCCTTCCAACTGAAGGCATAAAAGGCAAAGATCATAGGTCAAGTGAGAAAAATTTACTGGAAACAGCAATGAGAAAAGACATGGAACAGGAGAAACAATAATATTAACAAGAAACGGTATATGAAAAGAAATTATTCACACAGAAAAACTCCCTGATAATAGACAATACTGGACAACTTCCTTCTCCATGTTTCTTTGACTGGAAGGAACTTCTCCCTGGAAGAGAACCCCTTTCCCCCGCCCTCCACAATGACATGAGGTGGGATAGAACAACCTCCAGGTCCTGGCCGTGCCCCCTCCTGGCTACTGCAAAAATTAACCCTGTGCAGGCTGGAACCAGGGCATAAACCGAACTGTATAAGGTTTAAATTTGTATCCCTTGCTCAGCTGAAAACACCCTGGAAATGCACATGAAAACTCCTCTGTGTTGCAGGTTTGTCGAATGTGAAAGTTGCAGTTTTATATGGAAAAGCTTTAATTTTCCACTGTATAAAAATAAATAATGCCCTTGGCTGTAACTGAAGTGTGCTCTTCGGATGAGAAAGGCTTCTGTTCCCTCCCTGATCCCAGAGGCAGTACATGGTTTTTTTTTCATTAAATGAACGAAATGTCTCAAATGTCTCATTTCATAACATTCTATATGATCCTATTATTATTATTGCTCCTCGCTTTTATGGTGGCCACACTGAGGAATCAATTTGTATATACCTCTGGGTTATGGCACAATCAGCAACAAAACATTTTTAAAATGCCAAACACAATTAAGAACCACCTACGAGATGCAATAGAGTGGCTAAATTTCACTTTGCCCTGTTAGACAAGAGAAATTCCATACCAAGAAGCATCTGCCAGGGAGCACTGGATCTGTATACTTACATATGGGGCAGAACTCTAACACCTGACAACTCCCACAAGGCACTATATTTTAATGGGATGCATATCAGTAGGTAATCTGTGAGTTTTAGGCACGTATAAGAAAAAAAAAAGAAAAAAGTTATATGGATTTCTGTATTTACAGATAACAGCTTTATGACTACATAATTTCTAAGTCTTGTTTTTTCAGCAAAGAAGAGCTCAAGCAAGAGTGGCAAGAAGAGGAGGGCGTGATACACTAGGTAAGCCTAATTTCTATGCAGGAGCTGTCCTGCACCAGACATTTCTTTCACTGTGACACAAACCAGAGATAAGAAATATCACCAGACTGAGGAAAAAGTGCACAAAATATCAGCTCACCTACTGCAAATGGCAGCATATCAATGCTAATTTTCAATTGAATAAAGGCATTTTTGAATAGGGCATTTTTGGCCATAAAAATTTCTTCTTCTAGAAGATGCAGAAGATAGAAGGAGGTATGTATCCCTTAAATGCATCCCGCCATTTCCTGGGCTAATTAACAGTATTTTTGCCAAGTACATTAAAACTTCACAGTACAAGGTTATTTTCACAGATCAGTCAAATAATTGTCCAACAGATGCAGACTTTCAAAGCTGTGTTTCAGATTTTTAGAAATAGAAGATAAATACAGTCAACAGATTTTCTGCCCATACTAAGCATTAACTAAAGAGCAAGATTTAGTTGCAGGTCTATCATCAGACTGCCTTCATGATTTCTCCTGGTGTTGCTTTTTGAAAACCTTCCTGTACAGCAAAGTATTTTAAAAATGGTAATGGCTGTTTTGGAGATAGACAGCTAAGTATTTGCTTTGATGAGAGACAGTCTGGAAGGAAATGCATCAGCAGTAATAAATACTCTTCTTCAAGATGGCCTCTACCAAGAAAGTCTGCAGTATTTCAGAGAAGTTTCCAAACTCCCTTTTTACCTTGCACCTTTTTCCCACCATACCAAATTTTTTGTATGTCAGTACCCATCTCGTCTACTTTATCTCCATACACTGAGGCCCTCTAAATTGTTTTCAAACCTTTTGGAATATATTTCAGCTAATGTGAAGAGAGATAAGGTGTTTTATTATATATATATATATATATATAATTGGGGTTTATGAATTAAAAGCAGTAAGAGATCTTATGAACCCATACATGGGTACACATGTGCTCACACCTCCTATTTCTCAGATCTCCTAGCTTTTATACACTTTTTCTAAGCAGCTGCTGTCACTGTCAATACAATTTTCTCATGCTGTGTACCCACTATCAAGTCTTCACACCATTAAATCAGTAATAGACACTAGCACCTCCAAAAAGTTTACTACAGAGTTTGCTGCAACTTTGCAGTGGAGTACAAAGCAGCAGATATTTTGATATTCCTTCTAGCAGGGAAGCAGCAACCTAGATCCCTACAACCATAAGTCTGCCCCAGGGCTAGTTTACTTATGAAGGAGATGGGTATTTCCCTTTTGAAGACGCCTAAGCCCATCTAAGATGTTGCCATAGGTATAATCAAACTTGGGAACTGAATAGGAGAGTTTGTATTTGCTGCCAAGTTAAAATCAGAATTGAAGAAAAAGGGGAATAAACGGGCTGGTTACTTCTATGATTATCTTCCATAAATGGTTGTCCTGGCTTCAGTTGAGTTAGGGTTCATTTCCTTCCTAGCAGCTGGTACAGTACTGTGTTTTGGATTTAGTATGAGAATAATGTTGATAACACACTGGTGTTTTAGTTGTTGCTCAGTAGTGATTAGCACAGGTCAAGGTCTTTTCAGTTTTCCCTGCTCTGCTAGCAGGCAGGTGCACAAGAAGCCAGGAGGGAGCACAGCCAAGACAGCTGACATGAACTGGCCAAAGGGATATTCCATACCACAGAATGTTATACTCAGTACATAAATTAGAGGGAGTTTGCCAGGAGGAGCCAGTCACTGCATGGGATGGGCCTGGACATCGGTCAGCAAGTGGCAAGCGATTGTATTGGGCATCACTTGTCTCTCTTAGGTTTTATTTTTTTCTCTCTCTCTTCGTTTATTTCTATTAGCATTAGCATTAATATTATTATATTTTACTTTGTTTCCATTATTAAACTGTTCTTATCTCCACCCACAAGTTTCTTGGAGGGGCAGGAGTGAGCAGTGAGAGAGTGACTGCACAGTACTTTGTTGCCCGCTGATGTTAAACTTCAGTGGTGTAACCTAAAGCTGAGCAGTCCTTGCACACAGAGTGTGACAGGTTTTACTCAAGGCAGTAAGTGAAGCAGCTCCTGTGTTCAGCCCCTTCCCTCCAGCAACCATTTCTCAGTGCTTGCACACCATCTCTTTTGCATTAGCCAAACAGTTGCATGATTTTTGGATGTCAAAACACTTTTCACTGAGTGATGAAAATCTGCAGTCTGAGATAACTACCACCTTGCACATCAGTGCTTTATGCAGCAAACACTTCCAAGCTGTCCATCAGGCAGCTCACTCAGGTATCAGAAGAGGCAGGTAAAGCTCATTGGTTTCTGGACAGCTACAAAACAACATTGCCACCACAGCCAATATGGAGAAAGATACAATTTTACCTCTGAATTATCAAAATTTCTGCATCTTGGCTCAGAATTTTACACTTCAGAAATGGAGAAGATTTTCTTCCTTGATAGCAAAGCAAGGAGACTCAGAGCCCAAAAGCTAATGTGAACAGAATATTCTGAAACTAGTGCTAAATCTTAGCTTTCTAATTATCATTTGTCTCTCAGTCCTGGTCTACCCCAAGGACATGCTCAAAGCCATGAAATTGCCATTTAGGAGGCATCAGGTGTAACATCTCCATAATTTCTTATTAGGGTCAAAACCATGGTAAATCATACAGACAAAAAAACTAAGCACATGCTTTCTGAGAAAGCTTCAGCCTTAACATTTTTCTTACAACCACAATAAAAAAACTTCACCTCTTGAGATATTTTCATCAAGTATGGTATCTACTAATGCTGAGGAATATATCCTACTGTGTGCATGTGGTAAGAATGCAGTAGGAGGGAAGAAACAGTTTATTTTTGCAGTTACATTATATCCATCACATGAATAATTTGTGACTAATATTTATATTGATTTGAAGATATGGACAAAACATTTACCTTTTGAAAATACTTTGTCAATTATCCACATTAACACATGCAAAGCACTGTTGTAGATACTGAAGGGGAAAACATGGTTTTCACCTCTTTTATATTTCACAATTAGATATTTTCCTACATAAAAATGCATTGTCATTATGGTAACATGGTTTTTAAAAGTTGTGTATAGAACAGAATATAGTGCAGAATACAAACATATAAGGAAAACATTATCAGATATTGAAATTAGCTGTTTGGTGACATGTTGCTGCATTTCTTTATTCCCCTAAATAGGCTTTATGAAAATGTCCATCTTTTTTTAGTTCTTAAAATAGCCTTTTTTTACTATTCAGCAGGTACAGAATGCCTTGGCACAGGCACCAAGGTACATCATCAGCTACTCTTTTCCTGAGCAATAGATCTCATTTTAGATTCTGTTTCAAAATTGTAATTTCTCAGTCCTAAGGAAGAGGTACTTCTTATAACGAGTTTCTCTTCCTATCGGAGACTGGAGTTCAGCCTAAAATTTCTGAGTATCCTTTCCAGATCAACATTTACCAAAATGCCCTGCTGTGCTGAGCAGGACCTTGGAACAAAGCTGGACACCACTTTCCCTTGTTAATACCTGTTGTGTCCTAAATACCTGGAATTTGTTTTATACTCCTGGTAAGCTTAGTGTTGTCTTAATGTCTGAAATGGTGGTTGGAAACATAGTTTTCATCCTCCTAAGATATTGACTCAACTGCACAAATAATTCTTTTTGACTATGACTGAGCCATGGCCTTTAATTTCATGTATTATTTATGTGTGCTATATCTACAAAAGTACTTTTATTTATGACTTTCCAGCTTCTTTTCAATTTCAAAAGCTTTATTTTATTCCTCTGCTATGGTGACAGATCATCTTTATCCCCTCTCAATGTCCATTTTCGTCTGTGCTCCCTTCCTTGGTAACCTGAATTTATCTAATGGGAACCCAAGGTAAAAAATTCATGTAATGCACGGTTGCATCCTGCACATTTACTGGGTTGACTGA
Source organism: Cephalopterus ornatus (assembly GCA_013396775.1). Taxonomy (NCBI): domain Eukaryota; kingdom Metazoa; phylum Chordata; class Aves; order Passeriformes; family Cotingidae; genus Cephalopterus; species Cephalopterus ornatus. Next base: position 27,676 of record VZRE01011296.1, on the reverse strand, counting down.
GCTGTGATACTGCTACAGTAAGCTCTGCTTTTTGGGCAGCATTATACAGCAGCCACTGCCGCCCTGTTTGTATGCCCAGACAGGCAGGCAGGGTACTATCTGCTCAGAGAAGTCTTCTCCTCCTCACATTCCCCTATATTCTTCTTCCAGCGGCTGCTATTGGACACCTGGCAGCCAGATCCTTTTCCTGAGGGGTAGAGGCAATACAAAGACTATATTTAACAAGAAATTTCACTGATTTGTGACAAATTCTGAAGGTTTCCATTTAATTCTGAATCAAGACAAGAAGTCAAATTTCCAGGATTTTCCAAAAAACAAAACAAGACGTAATACTTTGATTCAGTCAGTTGAAACATCTTTCAGTCTATCACTCTGGTAATGAATAGATGTACTCACTATATTGTACTACACACAGTTAAAAATTAAGCAATTTGATATTATCCAGGCCAAATTAATCTATTTGACAGATTAGGTAAATTATCATAAACTTAATCAATTTTGCTGAATCAACTTTTTTTTCTGAAGAAGAAAAAAAAAATATCCCAGTGGGGAAAAAAAACCAACCAGATTTACAATGATTATGTTTGATTAAGAACTGATAAGCAATTTAAAAAAAAATCCAAGAATGATTACCCCATCTTCTTTGCATGGACTACATTAATTTACCAGCACCAAGAGAAACACAAACTCCAGTGAGTTTTCCCTTTGTCTTTCACAAGACAAAAATCTTTTTTCGATTTTCCTCTGAATTTCTGAGAATGTTGAAATATTACTCATTAACTAAACTGGAAGTTTTTCAGGATTAGAGCATCACGTTTCTGTCATCTGCTGGTCTCACTCTTTCGTGCATTTCAGCTGTCTTTCAGGCAGCATCACAAGTATTCAAAGATGAAACAAAACTCTAGCAATAAAAATATCACATTTCTGCGAGGAGAGGGACATGGAAAACAAGAGTATGCTCATGGATGGTCATTTCTGTGGCCATTGGGCCTGTTCTTACTGTGTATAATGAGTAATCAAACCTTATCAGTGAACAGCACTAATCAGCCTTCCAACCAGCACTTTAGTTCAGAATATTTGTTATTGACAATGTCCCACACGGAGGGGAGTCAGAGGAGGAGAAAAAAAGAAAACAAATCTGCAATCTTCCACAAAAGGAGCATAAAAAAGAAAGATTAACTGTATATTACTTTTTCTTTTTTTTTTTTGAGTGGTACTTCATCATTCTGTGAGATATGTTGGTTTGCTCAACTTCCTTCTTTTCCTTGAGCTGTTTCACCAGTTCACAGTACCTCAAAAACGTGTGGCTACTATTCCTATTACAAGGTCAAGACTGCTTAAGAGAAAGCCAATTTCTACCAACAGGTTGTGCTAAAAGCTAATATATGTAGAAGTTCTCTAGCTGATTACAACAGCTGCAAGCAGAAAAAGTGGCATTTCAACATTTTTATATGAAATTTGACCTTCAAACTTGTTTTAACAAGCAAATGTATCATTTCTGTAATGATCAGTTTACATTGACCACACTTGGACAGAAATAAAGAGGTCTGAGCTTTTAGGGAATGTTCTGTTTACCAAGAGATGACAGTTTTTAATGGACTTGCTCTTTGAACCTGGAAAGCAGTTTTGGACATCAGGCAACACCTCATGGGTGGCTTCTTCATCTGCAGTAAAATAGCATCACTTCATTGACATCTGCATTTTTTAAGTTCAAGATTCTTTTTAAAAAATTGACTATGTCTTTCCTTGAATTCATTAACAGAACCAGTCTTTAAAATGAAGTGTTATATGAATGTGTGGAGATGTTTAAAAACATAATTGAGATGAGACATCCAAGATCTACTAGAAAATGTATGCACTGTTGCATTTTTGAAAGCAGTTAGTTTCTTTTCCATTTAGGACATCCTCTTGAATGTCACAGTTGAAAAATTAAGAGTGATACTCTACCCTGAAATTACTAGCTGAGCCTCATTGCTTTTTCCTGGCAAAATATGAAATTCAAATAAAAACATCTGTTTGAAAAAAGTCTTTATATATCCTTAGATTTCCTATTTAATTATTAGAGAATAAGGTGATAAATAATTTTGGTGTTAGTGTGACATCATTTTTCCCCCATGAATGACTTAAGAGTCAGATATTTTCCTTGAAACACCTTAACTATCTTTTACTAGTCTTAGTTCTGTGACAGTATGCAATGCAGTTCACTTTTCTATGTAGTGTAGAAGATATTTAGCACTGGTGAAAGTAAAGAACATTTGACACACAATTTCATTGGGAGTTTTCAACAGCTTTATAAAAATAAAAAGAGAAAACCAAAACCACTGCTATTCCTTGTGGTGCAAGTCTAATACAGAAATGTGTACAGTGAGTCAAATCCCGAGGAACAGAGGTTTGATAGTGTTCCTGGTTGTTTTCTAACACCTAACAGGTTTCCAAAGTCACCATGCATGTTCCTCTGACGCATAATTGGGTTTGCCTGTTAGTCATTCCAGTCTGAAACTGCTGAACAAGCAATGGGAATTTAATCATCTGGAAGCAGATTCTGTGAGCAAGTACATAGTATTATTTTTAATGTACTTTCTCAGGTGTTAAAAATATTTTGGCCAGTTTTCTTCTGATGTCCAATGAAGTGTGGTAAGCTCCCCAATTTGACATGAAAACATCCAAGAGACCTTTCTGCTGCAGCCAGACTAGTTTGGCTGTTAATGTTCCATGATTAAGTTAGACATTAGGAAGAAGTTCTTCACTGTAAGAGTGATTGGGCATTGGAATGGGCTGCCCAGGGAGATGGTTTTTCTTAAGCCCTGGAAGTGTTTAAGAAAAGACTGGATGCGGCACTCAGTGCCATGGTCTGGTTGACAAGGTGGTATTGGGTAATGGGTTAGTCTCGATGATCTCTGAGGTCTTTTCAAACCTAGTTGATCCTGTGATAATAGAAATTTACCCTTAGGACACATTCTTATACAACTTTTCAAGCCTAGTTGCTAGGATCTCATACTTTCCTCCCACTATAATAGGGATAATGATCTCCTTACTAAAAACACAATCTCAAAAAAAAGTCATTATAAACCTCCTTTCTGCAAATTAACATTGATTTTTCATTACAATGCAGAGCACTGCACATAATGTGCAGAATAATAACTCTATTGAAACATAGATATGCATATGCAAATGGTAAATCGTGAACAAGAACACAGGTTATTTTGAATGAAAATAATTCATTACGGTCTTGTTCTTTTCCATTTTACTTGCACTTAAATTGATAAATACCTTGGCTTTTCAATTTTTACCTTAAAACTTCTCTTTTTTGGCCATTTAAATGTCAGACCTTCATTTAGAAAGGTCTATACATGTTAAAAAAAAATAAAGCAAGCTGGACAGAATAGGAGGTTAGACTCACTCAATCAGTTGTGTGAGCATCATTTATTTCCTCGGGCAAATCAAGCAGCCTGAGGTCAACTATTCATTCATCATGTAGAAACAATCAGAAAGTGCTAGATTTGTCCAGAAAGGGTTATCTTGAATATTTCAATAACAAAGCATTAGAGGAGCTAGTTCTCAAGTACCACATTCCACAGCTCTGCTCCAAGCAGCAGCACCACTGGAAGTCTCTCAACACCACTGACTGTTCAGCATTGGTTTGGCACTGCAAGATGAATGTAGGAGCACTGCATTTATCAATCTGATATCAAAAATATTTGGCATACACAACTATATTAACAATAAAATATGTGACAGTTCTGCAGAAGGCTGAATTTCTACAGCACTTCCACAGGCACTCAACTGCCAGCTACAAGAAAAAAAAAAACACTCATGATTTATACTGGCGTGCATAAAGTATTTTCTGTCCGATGAAACTAAATCAGATTGTGTTTCTGCGAAAATTTGCCACACAATGAAGGCAACCCACCTTTTTCATTATTTTGTATAAAGAACAAAGTTAACAAGATGATGTCTGGTGATCAGATTTGCTTCCATTGAAGATAATGAGACCATTCCTCCAAACTTCAGCAACAGCAGAAACAGGAGAAATAATATATAATATCAGGAAGACAAAAGACTACAGGCTGAAAGTTAGGCTCAATTTTACCATAAGCTTACCTTCAGCAAGCTAGTAATTTATGTAGCTGTGCCTTGACATCTCCATCATCAAGGGAGAACAGAGAAAAAAGCTGAATTCATAAGACTGTATCAAAGAAAATGTATTGGCATCAATAAAATAAGAAATTTTTAGGCAAATGCCATTAAATCATTTAGTCATATTTAATTTCCTTTGTATAAATCCAGTGAGTTCATGTACTACTTCACTAGTTTCTAATTCATCAAATGTTTATTTCAGTCTGCTCACAAATTATCCAGGAAAACAAGTTACAGCACTATTTTTAAGTATGTCCGTTTGTCTCCTTTACTGAAGATGGAATTAGAGTGTTTCTTCCATGTAACAAATGTGCACAGCTTTGCATCAGTTTTATAACAAGTAAAACATTTGAAGTTTTCTGGCCTCTTGTTTGAAATACACTCTGAAAGTGCATATTATATTATTCAGACTCAATAAAGAAACAATCACTTTGGAAAAGCACACATAGAAAATATTACACACAGGTGATTAAACATGTGCTAACAATTCTCCTTAAATCCCAATATTTTTAAGTGCCAAAATTCTTTGCCATACACAGACACAATAAAATCACTTTGGTGTGTAGGTAGATCATGCTTAAATTGGATTTCCACAGCACAGACAAAGGTTACAGACATATTAGCTGAGAACAATATTGATTATAGCTCTGGTATTGTTCAGCAGAAACCTAAACACTCTTCACTGTAAAAGAGTATGACAAATCAAGTTGTCAAACTACCTACTTTAGAATCAATCACTGTTGGGGCAGAAGTTTCTGGCATAACTCAGTTTTGTGACTGAATGTTGCTCAGTATAAAGTTAGGCATTGTAAAGAGAAGAGCCAGAACTTTCCTAATCCAGAGTCAGCTGGTGCAACACTATCTCTTCTCTCCACAAAAGTGTGTTTTAGTACTGGCTCAAGTACAGCAAACCTGGTGCCAAAACCAGACCATGAGTCCATCAGCCAGGCCCCCTTCACTTGAGCTTATTTTCATGAGTTTCTTGTTTGTCAATAATAAACTTTCTTTAGTTCAAACTAGTAGGATCTGTGAAATATTCCAGAAACGTCTGTCTGGACGAGTTGAATTCAAACTGCAGTGGTGATCTGCGTCAGTCCTAGGTCGTTGGACTCCTCTCTCTCTTGAGGACAGTAAGACGACATTTCCACTACTAGTCATACAGGTTTGTTTGTCCCACATGCTTCCCTCATAGAAGCTGGGTCCTGCACAGTGTTTCTAACTCTGCTGGTGCTCTGCCTGTCCATCTTCATCTTCAGGGGGAAGCAGAAGTCCTTGAAACATCTCTTGAAGTTTTCATCCAAAAACGCGTAAAGGATTGGATTGAGGCTGCTGTTGGTGTAACCCAAAGCGATGCAGAAGTAATAGCTGGATACAGCAGCAGTACTCTGGGACACATCCCCTAGTGCTTCCACCAGTACAAAAATGTGGATAGGAGTCCAACAGATAATAAAAACTGCCACAACCACGAGAACCAACCTGGTGATGCGACGCAGGTTTCGATCTTTTTCTCGAGACCCCGAGAGGAGTCGTACACTTTTAAGACGCAGAATCATCAGTGTATAGCAAACAATTATAATGAGGACTGGGATAACAAATGCAAAGACAAAGACACAGATTTTCATGAAGATGTCCCACCACACGTAATCTTTGTCTGGAAATTGCAAGGAGCATTCTGTGCTAGCTGTATCTGGGAAGGAAGAAAGCAAAAAGAAAATTACATTATTATTATTATTAGATATTTCAAACAGTTTAATTGTCATAGCATAAGCTAGGAAGTTATTATCGTGTAATGTGATATTAATAAATGGAGATATCATTAAATCACTCTAAGGAAAGCTTTCAGTTACCATTGAAACTGGGTTTATGCAGCTGTCTCTAGAAATTACTGAGGGAGTTTGGGTTTTTTTAAAATTCATAACATTGTATAAAATTTGTTTCCCATGGGAGGATCTAAAAAAGCAGATCACAAAAACAAAAATTTGTAGAGATGTTTTCATTTGAATCTCACTGAGATTTAAAGCCAGAATGAGTACTATGTTCAGTGGAGTAGAAATCTCACCATTATTATCAAACTACATATGTTTTTTTCTGTGAGTGGAGACAGATTTTTGATATATGAATGGTGGAAGCTGAAGGAGGTTTCGACTGTAGGAAGATTTTGCCAATATATGATAATTGTGTAATAATCTTTTCCCCTGTGCCTTCTTCAGCACAGATAGAATACACGTGTTTGCATTCAGAAGAACTTATTTCCTGGCAACAGCTTCTTTTCTGCTAAATAGAAACAAATACAATATGTGCGCGCATGAAGCCAAAAGGAAGCTACTCTTTTTGCAGATCATGTCATTGAAAATGCTACTGTGCAGAGGCTGCAGTATCTAGGCCACTGAGACCAGCCCACTCCCATTCTGATTGTCTGTGCCAGGATTCAGAGTCACAGGCTGTCGCTTGATTTTATTTTACAGAAATATTTCATCTGTGCCAAGGAGGCATCTAAGCAATGTGATATTTGAGGTTCCATTTGCTGATCTCATTGGGGCCTTCCAGCATATAAAACATCATGAAAACCAAGTAATAAGATAAATGAAAAGGCAAGAGAAGAGGTATATTTACAACTACTATCAGCAGTTGAACTCTACTGAAGACAACATAGGGATTTTTCACTCTGAATTGTAGCTTAGATTTTACCCTCTAAAGCACTGCATTGTTCTTTAGATTTTTTTGTCATTTTCCCTACTGAATTCATCATTCCCCTAAAAGCTATTAAGTATTGGCTTTTATTGAATCAAATCTAAGGGTGGAATGATTCAATATACTCTTGCACATCACTTTTTTCATATCTGTCTCAAGCAGATAGCAGGACTCTGACTAGCAGGACTAGTCAAAAAAAAAAAAAATCAAGCCATGTTTCCCTGCTGTAGAAAAATTTCACAAATCAAAACAATATTGCAGAGAATTTGTTTTGAAAAACAACTAGGGGAAGAAATTATCATTGGAGTGTCATACAGACATTTCCATGGTTACATATCAGAAAGCTGCTACTGGGCAATATTAAGTAATAAACTATTCAAATAGAAATAGTTTACAGCTAAAAGCTAAATATTTTGAGGTTTTATTTTAAATAATATAACTAATGGATGATTCTGAAAAATGAAAACTGAAAAGACATATTTTTCAAGCCTGATACAGGATGCTTAGATGACAGCACAAGTATGACTTAACAGGGTCTTGACACTGAGTCAAGTTGTTTAAAAACTTTGTAATCTAGATTTTCATAAGTGTAGTTGCTTTTACCTAATTTTATTCTAGAAATATCAATAATCATCTTGAAAGAATCTTTCATGTTGATTATTACTGTTATTTGTAGAAGGTCATAGCGTAGCAATAATATCAGGATGCAGCTATACTGTCTAGGAAAGCTGCATCCAGATGTGCAGGTCCAGATAAAAGCGAAGTGTGATCATGGATGACTGCTCTGGGCACCACATGCAGCTACTTACTGAAACCCACTCCCAGGGGAAATGGCCTCTAGAGATCTACTGACATACTTTTATATATTTATCAAAATTATAAGATCATGGGTTCCATACAGTTCATAGCATTACATATATCAAGTGGAATACACATTCTTGTCATAATGCACAATATCATGATAATTTTCTGGAACACTGGAAGAGAATAAAATCCAATTTATTTTATTTTTACTGCCTGAAAACTGCAAAACTACATATAGTGTCACAAAATAAGTACTTAAGGTTTCATACTGACCTTTTCAGCTCTGAAAGCCCAATATTTCAAATACATTGATACACTTAAGGAAAAATACTGCATTCTGGATGGTATTTTAGTGTAAATATGTATTTTAATGTGTTTAGTAAGATACCATTTAGGATTAACCTTAATCTCAATTTATGGATATCCAATATATCCAATGATATATTGGATATATCACCGATTGTGTCACTTTCAGGCATCCACACTCCTCTGTACTGAAACAGAGCTTCATTCTCTTGCTGGCAAGTTCCTCTAATTTTTTTTTTTTTTGTTTGTTTGTTTGTTTTTTTTTTTTTTTTTTTTTTGGTAGTTTAACAACTCATCAGAAAGAAAGGCTCCATTAAGGACAGAGAAGGAAAATTTACACAGATGTAAAATTTATTCTGCAGGAAAAATGTATCCAAAAGGACACATCTGAGAGCAATTCTGTACTGTGATAACAAAATAGACTAAATGAGCACGGTGAGGGAACTTTAAATCTAATCACTTTTCATTTAATGTTCAGTTGTTGCTTAAATCTGAATCCAGAAGAGGCCCTGAAGCATATAAACAGCAACTATTTTGGCCAACATAACATAAAGATTCAGTCCTGAGCTCCAGCTGTCAGACAAAGGGAGGATTCCTTCAGCATTTATCAGAGCAATTCATGAACACACCAGACAAGGTAATTGACACTAAATGCTCAAGAGAGACCTTAGGTCAGACAAGCAGGGATGAACAGTAGTGGCTGACAAACATTTGTCAATACTTCCAACCTCATTTAGCCCAGCTGAGCTCTGTATTACCAGTCTCTATTTCATACGTAAGAAAAAAGGGCTGCCTGCCACATGGCATGGAAAAGGCATTTAATCATTGCAGACCTCAGAACATCCCCTTGATCTAAATGTGGTGCTGACAGTGAATGACAGGAATATACAGGAATATGCCTAACTAATAAGTTAGGCGTGCTACAACAAAACACCTGTCTGAGTCAATGTCCCATGGCCTTCAAGATCTCATGTGTAGCAAGACAATCATTCTTCCCAAATATGCCTGGAAGTTAATGTTTCCTGAGCCAGACACTGTTTTATAGAGCCTGTCAAAACTTTACCAGGGAGAAGAATTACAGTACTGCAGACCAGGACACTTGATCCCTCAATGGACTGAAAGAAGAGTTTCCGGAGGACTCTCCTGTCACTTACGTACCCAAAGACCAAGAACAAGAACAAAATCTATGTATCTTCAGCCCTCGAGCAGCTGTTACTGAAATGTTTTTTTGCATTGATCTATGTCAACAGCTTAACATTATCATCTCTGCCAGATAAAACAGTGTCCTTACATAAACTTTACCATTTGGCTTGGGAGGAATGAAAACTTTCTAAACAGCAAAGGTTTTTATTAATTTTTTTTATTAATTCAGGAAATTAATGATCATTTTTCAAAAGGTTATTTACATCTCAAACAAGCCAAATAAATATGCATGCCTTGTATTTTATCAAGCCATCCATTAACAGGATGATCTCAACCCAAGGACATCATTAGAAGCCTCCAGCCTTTTGCAAACACTGAGGTACTACTGCACTGTGGACACGCCTGTGGGTATGAAGTACATGTGTGTGAAAATGCTTCTACCCTTTCCTTCTCAAGGAGGATTTCAAAATCAAATTAATCTCATAGCAAGACAGTTTTTGTAATGAGTCATCAGCTATAGGGGCTAAATCCACAGTCCTTCATGGTTTATAAATTTCAAGCAAAGTCTACACATGGTCTGCATATGTATCTCATTGACTCCATGTTCTTGTAGCTGCTTCCCTACCATGGTCTGAATTTCCAGTTCCTCCAGTGATCCTTATTCTCAGCTTTTCCACATCGCCATATATAACCCATCCTTCCTTAAAGAAGAATTTGAGATATTGTCTTATATAATTTAGCTTGATTTTCTCTCTCCAGCTACTGACTTTTCCTTTCTTCACTGTGCCTTCAAATTCCATGAAATGGCTGGTGATAATAAGCTCCCAAAAATTCTTGTTTCTGCTCTTAGAAGTTCATCAGAACCACTCTCACACCTACAAAAAAGCACCTTAAGCCCACATTTCAGGTTTCAGCTTAACTGATTTTAGATTTGTCCACTGTGAATAAATTTCTGATTATTTTCCCCTACTGTCTACTAGTAGTTCTTGATGGTCTCATTCTAGCACAGACAGTGCTCCTAAGTCCATTTTGCTCTTTAGTTGGCCAGAGCATCTAAACTTAAATTATTTATATATTATACTGTATAGTTACACAATATATTTCAAAATGTCAGGAAATTATATACACTTTTTGAAGAAGGAATCAGCAAGGTTTAATCGGTATTTGAACCTATATTTTAAGTCAATTGAGAAATAAAAAGACTGAATTCTGAATGCTCACACTCACCTTCTCTGACTTTGGTACCCCCAAGAACTATTGCAGATATACCAACAGATGAGGACAAGAGCCAGATACAGATGTTGATTATCTTTGCTTTGAGAGGTGTACGGAAGTCCAGAGCCTTCACAGGGTGACACACGGCAATGTATCGATCAACACTCATCATGGTCAGTGTGAATATGCTGGTAAACATGTTATAATAGTCAATAGAAACTACTATTTTACACAGCACATCACCAAAGGGCCAAGAGTTCATCAGGTACTCGGTGCTTTGGAAAGGCATAGTTGTGGTAACTAGAGCATCTGCCATAGCCAGGTTGAAAATGTAGATGTTGGTTGCTGTCTTCATCTTTGTGTACCTGCCAAAAAAAAATAAGGCTTTATTATTTCAAAATATGATTATGCTCATTCAGATATGTAACAGTTTATTAGTCAGGCTTTGCCATAGTTGTTTTTTTTTTTAATGTCTTTTCTCATCTATGACAGAAGTGCACACAAGTGCAAGACCTTTGGGATAATAGTGAACAAATTTTACTCAGCCTCTCAGTAGCTCCATTAGCAGTTATAGCTATTCACCACAGGCAAAACCAGGTATATCTATATATTTAATCTAATTAGCCAAATGCTGGTTTCAATTCTATTTCTTCAAATCCTTCTACAAGAAAATAACATTGTTACACTTGCAAGTGACCAAAATGTTCTGTGTTTCCTTTTCTTATAGCTAACTATCAGTGATTGCGAGCTTTCTGGGTCTGCTTTGTGGAAGGAGCAGTTATCCCATTCTCCAATAAGAATCCGTGTTAACTGTGATGTCTGCTGGGCCAGATTATTTTCTTATATGATAGTTTCTCTTCCTTGAATTCACTACAATGCCAGCTGATACAAGTTTTAGTAATTTCATTTCCTTGTTCCTTCCTTGCCAATTTTTCTCCTCTCTTATCCTCATCCTTTCCTAGTCCACTCTTTTATGACTGCTAATGTAAAAGATGACTATTGTTTAAGTATGATACCACAGTGGGGAAAAAATTGTCACTGCAATATTTTTTTTCCACATCCTTTAATTTCATCAAAATGAAGGACTTGTTTTGTTCAGATGGTAGAGAACATCAGCCTATACAGAAGAATAGGATCTATTTTTTGAGGTGACACCCTGCTTTGTTCTGCCTCTATGACTGTTTTGGGGGAGAGCCAGTGAAGGACTGCTTCCAGCTCTGAGATGGACACAAAGGATGAAGGAGAGCCTTAATAGGAATATACCTAACACTTCTTTCTGAAATGCTTTCTCCCAGCTAGTTGTGTTTGCTCATTGCTGTTAATTTAGCATTGGATTCAGTGACAGATTTTCTTCCTTAAAACTGTTTCAGCCCCATATTTTGAGTGTGTGCCCAAACTAGAATGTGCACATGTAACACACACAGAAACACATGTATCTATATTTTGCTATATGTCATTTATAATTTACAGTGGAAATATAAGATATGATACATATGAACACATAGGGCAATGTATCTATTTGCCTTTAAAACTATGATGTATAAAATAAAAAATAATTAAAAAAAAAAAACGTTGAGCAGTGCTGTCAAAATGTGCCCAATACGTAAATTTAGTATTAGTTAAAATATGGGCAGAAATGTCATTCTATGACCAATGTGAAATGTTAAAAATAGCATTTTTTTCCTAAAATACTCTAATTAAGACTTATTGAGAAAATAATACCAAATGCTGGCTTGAAGCACAGAAAAGAAAACTGCAAGGGAAAAGAGAGTAAATCCTTCTCACCCACATACCAACCCATCAGTCAGGGCTGGGCTTCTGCCCTCTCACCAGATCAATCTTCTCAACAGGCCCTCCAGCAAGGGAGGCAGTCTGTCCTGTAGGTTGAATTATAGCCCTTAAAGCATTGTTCAAACACAAGCATGAGAGTATATGGGTAGAAGAAACAAATATAAGACATATTAACAGACTACGAACTTTCTTCCTGGTTTAAAAAAAAAAAAGAATATCATCTCCAAGCGTATCTCGGCTGTAAGACTGAACAAAAGTTCACTAAACACTCAAATTGCAAATCTCTGCTAAAATGGACTAATTTCTGTTAAATGTCTGAAATGGAGTAGTAGAAGGAAGATTTTATTTCTATGGACATCACTATTTGATGTTTGGAATTCTTGTCTTGTTCATATTTCCAAAAAAAAGCTATGGGAAGTTGGAATGGTTGCATAAAAAGCACCAAAAAATAAATGAAGAGAAAGTGGAGAAGATTTTTTTCTGTGAGTAACAAAGAGCTCAGCACATTTAGTTTATCAAAGAGTACCAAGAGGTGACCTGATTACAGTGTCTGAAGACCTCACAGGGAGAAGATAGCAGGTACTGAAGAGTTTTGCAGACTACAATGAAAAGCATAACAAAGACAAATATGTAAAACTCTAAAACAGACAAACTCAGCTTAGAAACAATGACAAATTTTTCCTAGCAGCTAAGTTGATTACTATTGGCAAAAAATTGCATAAAAAAGGGGTAATTTTTCCATCTTTTGTTGCCTTCAAATCAAGGTGTGCTGCTTTGCAAAGGGTCTGCTTCAGTCAAATACAACAGGAATATTTAAATAAAATGCTAAGCAGAGGTGACACAACTAATCGTTCTTCTGAATCATTAATTCTATAGATCTTTAAAAACTTTCCCAAGGGTTTGGATAGTGAAAGTTTGCTTTTTTCCTTTAAGAAAATCAGAAAACTAGGGAAAATATCTAAGAAGATTTTATTAGCCTTGAAAAGTCAAATATCTGAAAGTCTTTATATCTGGCATTTCCCATTCCTTGCAACCTTAATTCTTTTTTGTGTGCGATACTCCAACCGTGTCTAAAATATTTTCCCGGTGCCCCTTTTCCTTCTTCCTAGCCTTCCAGTGGAATAGGAAAGAACTGCTGCAACATAGGACTAGTGTTTTAGACATCTTTAAAAATTCAAATTTTTGAAGCTGCAACATAAAGCACGTGGTCTTTATCTGCCCTGCTATGTTTTACATGTAAATTAAGCAAATTTGATTTTTTTGGACTATGCAACACATTCACAAAAAAGAAAATTAATTTTATCCACTACTATTGATCGAATGGGAAGGATATCTTATCATTCACAGGTAGAAAGAAATACAGAGTCATCCCAGCATCAGCATCTTGCAATGTAACCAAATCAAAGCTGTATATGGGAATGAAAATTTAATGGGCAAAAAACCAAAAACCCACAGCATGCCATTCCTCCCATACAGCTTTGTGAAAGATTTGACTCATTTCAGGGATGCATATGCACATAAAAATCCTTGCTTTGATAACCTTACCTAGCGTGCATCCAGTCCTTCCCCACAGCTCACCAGCCTGGCAGTTTCATGACTAGCTGGCCCTGCCCTAATCCACCCCAGTTCACGTCCCCCAGATGCCTCCTTGCCCCACTCATTCTGCACCAGAATAGGCACCTGACCCCTTCTCTTACAGAATTTGAACAAGAAGGCAGAAGACCGATAAATACTGCTCCAACAAATATTACATTTAGGCAATCAGTTCTCCCAGGCACTGCAGAAGGATCATGCAAACCTAACTCAGGGATGAAGGCTGCACTGGTTGACCTCAGCGATTCTAGGTTCAATCACATTTTTCTGATGCAACTCAAAACTCACGGATCTCACACCGGTAATGTAAAGAGTTTGATTGCTTTCACCCGAAAACATTGGCCTCAGTATAAATGAGATATTGGCCTTTAAAGTTGTAAGCTAGTATAGATTAAATCATTCATTCGTTTAGAAGTTCATAAAATTCAGAAATGCCTTTGACAATCTGGACTCAATCATCCAAATGCCCTTCAGTGTTTTTAATTAAACACCTAAAAATCATTAAATGCCTACATACCTCTGAAGGTATGTGCTTGCAGGCTTAATCAAAAGTCCAGTTAAAGTAAAGGAATGACTGCTGTTGCTGTCAGACACTTTGAAGTGGACCCTGATGGAATCCACAAGGTGAGGAATTTAACTGCTTTTCTACAACTCATTGTATTGCACCAAAATATAGGAGGAAATATTTCAGGTAATTTGGGGTCTTCCTACCATACCCTCCACTCACCCAAATCTGCACTTGAACAAGGTCAAAACAGTGATTGTGTAAGGAAATCTTGTCTGCCTTTGCTAAATTAAAATTATTTATCAATACCTGCTTCCATTTAAGTTAAAAATACCACTGCTTTAATTAGTTTAGCAGGACAGATAGGGGAAACCCAGACATAACTACAGCATAGATGGCAATTAATGACATTTTCTTAGTGTCTTTGAGGTGTAAGTTCAAAGGCTACTATAATATTTGTATTGCTATATAAACTATTCATGTGAAATCGCATATCTAGGAAGTGGTTTGTTAAACAATGAGATTTCATAACCAAATTATAACTTCTTTAGTACTACATAGGAAGGGAAAGTCCCTCTTTTAAGTCAGGCACTAGAATCTAATTTCAAGAGGCAGCAAAACCTCTGATCACTTAAGCTGGTAGATCTCAATACTGTTTGTTAAGCTATAAGGAGGCATCATGCCTCTGTAGACTTTAAACAAATGGAAGATATATCAAAACTGCAGAAAAATAGTCAAGATCAAACATAACACTTTCATTTGGATGGTGGGTTTTGGTGGATATATGATGGAAGCTTTAAGAAGCAAGTTTAAAATTATGACTACTTAGGTGTCAAAAGTAAAATTCTCAAATCTGCTACAGTTTAGGCTAAGGTCACTTTCCAAAAATGGAAAGTCCTTTGAGACTGCCCTTAGAGTGACCCCTAGAAAATTTTCGCCATTTCTCAGTTGCCTCATCATTACTGTTCTTTTCCTTCTGGAGTAGAATTTAATTTGCACATGCTTTTTTAAGACAGTAAATAAGAAGAATTGACACCTTCAGCATAAGCTATTAATGGCATTGTGGTAACAGAAGAGAGAATCATGCTATTGAGGAGTTGGTATGCTTTCAGAAAAAAATCTGCTAATAAAGCCCCTTCAAGTTATTATCTCAAACAGAGGAGGGGAGTGGGATTCTAAAGTACACTGTAACATTAGAAAACCTAACAAGAGCTGAGAAGGAGGCTCTGGTCAGCATTTTTTACTGTAACTGTGATAGGTTGAAATGTTCCCTGCAGTATGAAAAGAGGGATGGGGAAGGGAGCAAAGCTAACAAATATACAACAACATTCTCCAGTAACAGAGTGAAAATACAAAAGCATATAGTACAATGAGGTACAGCAAACACATATTTTTGGCAGATACCTGGGTCAGTGAACGAAAATGACAGCTAAAGTACATCTAAAAACAAGTTTCAAAAACACCTATCAGCAGGATGCAGGCTCTGTTCTACTAGGTTGCTCTGAATGAAATATATGGAGATCGAGCAGCTGAAAAGCCTAGTCAGAAAAGCTTTAAATCTCAGGGCTATAATCAGAGTACTCTCAATATAATACTGCATCAGGACATGAAGAAAAAAGAAGAAAACAACTCAGGAGAATCTACTCCAAACCCATACTATGTCGAAAGGATGGCTCAGCTACCTCTTGGATCTTCATAATAAAAGGCTTATGCCAGTATGAAATGAAGACTGAGGTCATTTAAAGAATATAAAAATTTATATCTTGTAGTTTCCATGTTCATAATGGGTTATATGTTAGTATCACATTTTGAATAACAGCCAGAATTTATCAGTACACAGGAACTTGGAAAACACTTTAAATAAAGAAAAACATTGTTACTGCACTTATTTAAAGTTTGCCTGTCTTTAACATCACAGTTGTTAAGAGCTGAAAAAAAAATTGTTCTCTACAAAAATGTATCCTAAAGTGGAATTCTCTTTATTAATAAGCATCTGAAAATACCTATTTTTAAGCAGCTTAAAGAAAAAAAGCATGGTCTTGTCTTTTATTCTCCCCTCAGGGAGCATAATCTACCTGAATGTCGAAAGGTATCATAATATCCTTACAATATACCACTACCATTTTTCTTCTGAACTAGCCATAAACTAAGGCTGAACAAGATCTTGCAGATTTAGATTAGATGGGGAATCTCTTTTCTTGAGTTGAAGAGCCAGCTTCTGAATTAGAGAAGTTCACATCTACGTATATCTGGATCAAAGTGAAGAAAAAGTCACACTACTTCACAAAAATTAACTATTTTTCCTCCTTCTATGGTAAAAGTTTTTAATATTTTTATATGAGCTTAAGAGACTATTTTTGAGGAAATATGAAAATGTTAGAAACTGTAATACTTGGAAATTTTCTATGGTCTTGGTAGGAGAGCTCAGAGGTCAAGGTGCTGTGATTTATACTGTGGCTTAAAATTAATAATGGGAATGCAGAATTTCACAAAATTAGTACTTTATCTAAAACCATTATGTCTAATAATATTATTAAAGAGCCTAGACAATTAACTTAGACTATGTAACTGATTTTTTGATCTCTTTTGGTAAATAGAGATGAATATTAACCTTTTCAAGCAATTGACTCTGTCTCTTGAAAAACGTTATGCTTCTGCAGACATTTTCCATCGAGATCAATCATGCTATGGGGAGTTCCCAGGGAGCTACACAGAGCATCGCAACCCTTCTCTTGGCACAGGTATATTGCTGCAGTGAGTATTGAATCAATGTCTCTCATAGCATCCACCTTTCCCATTGTTCTTACCCCTCAGAAGAATTTTTTTCTACTTTTTTTTTTTTATTTAGATGAAGGTCATGATCTCTGTCAGCGAAGTGCTCCCCATGGGTTTATGGGAGAGGAAAGTGAGTAGGACAGAGGCTGCCTGGCAAAGAGGATAAGTCTCATGCTCAAGGCAACAGAGATAGCAGCTCCAAGAAAAGATTTCTCAGGGTCTTACTTTCCTCATTATTCTTTGAAGAGACCCTGATCTCCATAGGTAGCTATATATTCAGAAGCTGGTTGGAAGCAGCTAAATGTTAAGAATGTTTGTTTCCCCTAGATGTTTCTACAGGACAGAAATAAGGAAAGAACTCAGAAACCTCTCACTTGGGGGTCTTGGGGTATGGGTATCACTCTTGTTCCCAAAACGAGGCATCTGGTCTCCATTTTGCCACTGGGATGAATAACAGCTGACACTGCTGGGAGTGTTTTATAGGACAACTATGCACTTGGATATGTGGAGACTCAAATCTCTGGTCAACACTCCTGCAACAAAGTTGAATGGGAGACAGGGGACTTTGCTTTATAACAAGTATAGGATCATGTGGTAAGACAACAAATGCACATATTAGTAGTGAGCCAGCTGAAGGTAAAGTCCTCCGTCCCTCTTAGGAAGCAACTGGGAGGCTTTCTCTGGATTCTGCCCATTTATCTGTTTTCCTCACCTGCCTCAAGGAAGCACACAGCACAGACCAAGTGAACACACATATTCCCAAAACAGATGATTCAAGTGAAATTCAGAAAACCTTAGGACACAGTCAACTGAACAGCACAGCTGGTACCTTCCATGGTGGAAATCTTCTTTTTCTTCCGTGCACTTTAACAAACCAGTCATTCTGAAAGGCATGTCTAACAGCAAGTCCTGATGCAGTCCATCATCCAGCAGCAAGGTAAAAAAACTTCTGTGTGAGTACTACATGAACATTGTATAGATTGTCTGAACTAATCCTACCAAGCATCTGTAACTACTCAAGGAGGCTTTTACCAGTTACCCTCCAGTACCACAGTGGCTAGACTACCAACAATGCAGTGGAAAGTGGATTTAGCTGTGTAGTCAGTCAGGAATTACCCGTTTTCCATGTGCAACATAGCTACCTTTGGGAAATCTAGATATTCACGCAATGCTCTGCTGAATGGCACTGACTTTTGGAACAGAGATGAGCAACTGTGTATTACACATGTGGATTGACATAAGAAATGGAGAAAACAAAAAAAAGTTCTGCTCACTCTCTTATCATGTATTTGCAGAAATTCGTACACTGAAGAAAATTGTGTTCTCATACTCTGCAGAGACCACAGAGATTTCATTGCAAATCATGTCTCAAAACTGAAAATAGCAAACTGCCTAGAATTAATTTTCACTTCCATGGGGATTAGAAGATGAATCTAATGAGAGCTAAACCCTCTGGCTTCAGGAGAAATAAATATTTCAAAGATAATACACTAGGCTAGCATACCAACTTCCCAATAGAACCATGGAAATGCTGTGCAATTTTAAATATTCTTGATTTATATCCTTTTTACATTTTGTAGAATACCAACACAGTCAGACATTCCTCTTCCAGTATCCTTGTTCTGTCCGTACACATCCCTTCCCCACAACTAATCCAGTTTGTGCATTCGTGCTTGTCTATAGACAAAATGACTTTCTACTTCCTTTTCCTCATGCCTCTCTAACTTCACAAAAGAAAATAACAATAAATATAGCACAAAGTCTTCCTCGAGGAGAAAAGCACAGATTCCACACTATACAAGAATTATCTGATATTTGCAGATGGGAGGATCAAAATGGAGAGTTGAAGTAAACTTCCTGGAAATAGAGTTTATCGAAGTTTTTCTGGATGCTTTTTCTTTGGAAAGAGATACGTAACTGGAATCAAAACTCATCTTAGGAATCCATCTGTTTAAGAGAATTTAACTTTAAGGACAAACTAACCACAGTTTGAACAGACAGTGAGAGTAGGCAGGACAGGAAGATTATGCTCCCTTCTTCTTAATGCATCCCAGGCAATCCAAATCACACAGTTAAGAATTTCCTGTCATAACAGCCTTTCAGCAAATTTAAAATCCTCTCTCAGAAAAATACTAAGTGAAGGGTGTTCATTCTTCCTTCGTTTTGTCCTCTTCACCAACAGGGCTTACCTAATCTGCCCTCCACAAAGGCATCTCCCCATTATGCACCCTCCCCATGCTCCATTCAAGATCATGAGCTTCTCACCACCCTCCTGTCTGAAAAAGGCAAGCTGTCTCCAGCTTTCTGCCTTGCCAGCAGCCAAACTAGAAAATTCTTGTAAGTTTTCACTCCCTGCCAGTTCAAAAAGGCTCTCTGTAATTCATCTTGCTTCCAGACACTGATTCCAGTTATGCCTTTCTCTGAAATAAATGATTACCTGGCTGTTAGCCCAGCGGAAATGTCTGGATGGATACCAAATTACTTTTCAGAAGCCAAACAGATTACTCACCATAAGCTATAGCCTCTCTTTAATATTGTCTGTAGTAAATACTCCTTTAAAGCCTTTCCTCTGCTCTCCCTGCTTATTTTCAGTATCAGCTATTCTTATCACAGCATCAGCATGAGATGAGTTTCTTGTCACCTTATAAATTCCAGGTGTCACTTAGTCACTGCCTATCAGGGTTTTAAAAGTATTAGAAAAATTTACATTTTGTGTAAGTGGTCTGTGCTTGTCAGACTATCAATATCCTTTTATAAAATTGTCCTCTTCCTCCTTGGTTTTTGTGCCATCTGTAAAAGCTTTTGGTAATAATCAGTCTTCAGAGTTGTGATGGAAATTATGTCAAGTTTGGACAAACACTGCAGAACTTATCAAAATTATCTCCATTTGGTGAGGCAAAGCTAGATGCTCCTTGAAGTCCTGTGATGAATTGTGATCAATCCCATTTGATGCCTCTCTACTGGTAAGGTGTCAGATGTTTGCTTAGGGAGAAACAGGTTAAAAGTCATAAACTTCACGAAGCATAGTACAGCTCAGCCTTTGCCTTTAGCAGCCAAACCCTTGATTTCATAAAAGAATGAAATCATCCAAACTGCCAGCAATAGGCAACAAGTAATTCAGTTATATTGACTCTTCTGGAGCTTCATTTTTCATTTCAGAACACCATTCTTTCCAAATATAATTTAATGAAATTAGAACAATAATTTAAAGAAAATTAACAAGTAATCTTTTGGTGTTATCAAAATCTATTATTAATTTAAATCGGTGTATTGAATCTATTTCATTTTTCTGTACTATTTTAAGAATATTTTCATTCTTGTTTGGAATGAATGATCGAGAAATTTTAAAAACTATTTGGAAAGGAGTCAATCTTATGTGACATTTCTTAATACACTCTTCCTGTTGCATAAGATGCCAATCAGTTCAGTGAATATGAGAACAAAAATGCGTAAGTGGTTAAATTTTTTCTTCAACATTAGACTAAGCAGAGGATTATAAGTTTTCTCTTTTCCCTTATGAATCAGTCTACGTATCTGTGAAACAACCTCGTCTTAAAACTTTCTTTGAATGTATAAAATTATTCAGTTCACTGGAAGCTTGAAGTATAGATATAGAAGAAATACAGGATTGGCTATTTAGGATATCAGTTGATATCAGTTAGTCTCAGTAGATAAGTTCAGGAACAATGGAGGTAAGACACATACATAGAAAAAGTGCATCTGGAGTGGGTAAAAGACAGCACCTCTCAGAGTTTTTACCAGAGTATGTTTATGGTTCTGATAAGGGAAAATCCACAGTTAAAGTTTTAACTTTAGTCAGTAGATTTTTTTTCCCCTCCAGCTGTCACAAGAAACTACCATTTTGTTTAAAGCTTGCATTGAATTTTAGAAAAATAAAGTCATGAGGGAGGAGAAATGCAGCAAAAAGACTTTTTGCTTCCAAGGAAAAGTAGTTTTATTTATCATCTTCAGCCAACTACTTCACCACCAGAAATATCATCGAAGACCTCAGAGGCAAAGCTAATCTCAAAAGAAAATGTTTGGGGTTGAAATAGACTCTAATCATGCCAAGAGCCACATAGCTATATGACTTTACTTACATGAGGTCAGATAACTTCACCTGGTACCTGAAAACCCATTTCATGGTTCCCCTTCTCCTCCATAGGAGACAACTGTCCTTCCCACACAGTATCTGCATTTCCCAGCAGTGCAAGAGGCTATTGTGATTCCCTCTCTCTCTCTTACTCTCCCTCCAGGAAAAGTAGCAGCAACAGGAGAACATTACATCCCACGTGCCATGGCTCAGCATGAACAAGGCACTGTCCATCCACCCAGCTGGCTGCTGACTGACAGCAGACCCCTGGGGATGAGACACGTGCCACAGAGCTGGTCCAAACACAGGGAGAGTTCCTGCCAACCACCCACCCACACCACAGTGAGAGCCGACTGCGATGGGCATGAACAGACTGTCAGTCCACCATGTACTCGAAACAGAGCTTTTTCTGCACATTAAAAATAATCACTCTAAGTGTGTTTGAGGAGTTCACGGTGTTTACAGTAGTCCTGGTCTTGCTACATTAGTGTTTTTTAGTGATTGGACTATGGCTTTTAAATCTAACTGTTGCTGTATGTATAAAGACAGTGATTGCCAGATCACCATTTTACATGCGAGGAGACCAAAGCACAGGGCCATGAAGTGACCTTGCAAAACAGGAAAAAGTGTTGAAGCCTGGCAGCAAAACCAAGAGAAGAATCCAGGTCTCCTGATAAATAATTTAGCAGGCCATGCTGTCACCACACTAAAATGACATTCCCACTCAGACTTCAACACAAATCTCTCCTCACAGGAGCTGTATCAAACTCTGCTACTTTTCAGAGTTCAGGAGTTTGTACAGGTGATTGAAATGTCATTCTCATTATTCTTCCCTCTGAGAAAATTCTGAGAGGGTTTTTCCTCTCACCAGAAACACACGCCATCACACCTATAAAAGATTTCGGACAGCCAGCATTCTATGCACAAGCTGCTGAGATGCTGACTCACTGGTCTCCACGAGCTTCTCTAGCAGCACTTGTGCAGAAGTAGTAAAACCAGTCCTGTAGTGGTAGTAAAGCAAGAAATTAGCCAACGCCTGCCTAAACCACAGGCTATGGCTGAATTTGAGCCCGTTGCTGAGGCATCTCAAGACTCTGGAACCTCCTAAATCTGCCACAGCATTGACACTGCAACAGTTTCACTGGAAGTCTCAGAACATGAGGGGGGTTTTTTTATCACCCAAAAGGTGACTCAATGTCAGGCCTGAAGGGGTCCGGCAGTTGAACTAGATGATCATTGTAGTAGTTACAACTGAGCTATTCTACTAATATTAGATTATGTTTAAAAGAATGAAGGGAGAAGGATCAGTGCCTACCATGGCTGCCAGTCCACAGTTTAGGAGGAGGAGAGCAGATCTGGAATTCAGAATTGAGAAATTTCAACAAGAGGCCTCACACAAACCCTGTATTCAGCTGGAAGGTAAAGAAGAGACACAATCTGCCCCCATGCTCCTTTAGAGTTGTGGCACCTGGAGGACAGGTAATGTGGGATGTCTGGGGGACATGATTTGCCTGTCCCTTACCATCTTCTCTCAAAAGCTTCCCATAGACCTTGATTTTCCTCACAAAAGGACATCACTGCTGGCTACATTGTTAATGGGTCATTAAAATCCATCCTAAGAGAAAATCATGCAGAGAATGGATATGAGGGGGAAAAAGGGACGAAGATGAGAGGTAAGGACAAAAGTATACCTCTTGCACGAACATATGAAATATTTCAAAATCATAAGGAAAGTTTGAAAACTGTAAGCTTGTAAACCTGCACTTTAGCTAATGATTCTAGAAGTTGTTAAAACATTGGCCACAGAGAAAACCTAGGAATGAAAGATACTGGAGAGAAAAAAAAAAAAAAGAAGAAGAAAAAAAAAACCCAACAGGTGTTTTGTCATTCTTTTTTATTCTTTTTATTATGTAATCAAGAGGTGGACCAAGAGGAAATTGAAGGACAGGCTAACAAAGAAAATAGTAGGCAAGCGAGCCATAGCTATCTAGAATGTCACAAAAATAGTCTTAGGAGGGTAACAAAAGGAGAGAAAAGAGCAAATACATATGCACCAGTATAATCCATACATGCTAACTTTAATGGTTAAGTTTGGATTTATTTCTATTGCCCAGGCCAGTTAATCAACTTTCACTGTTAGTGACTGATGGCTTAGAAAATGTCTGCCTTTGCAGCTGTGTGACTGTCAAGTATGGAGCCTCTCTTCTTGCAGAAATACAGAAAGAAATTAAATCTCTACTCTGAAGGAAGGGCAAAAGGGCATGCAGGGTTATAAAAATTACAGCATCACAAAGCTGGAGTCAACCAGTTTTTTCAAACTGACCACAGGCATGTTTCTTTATTGCACTATTAAAGGAAATTTTATTTTCATTATTTAATAGTACTCACCTGGTTATAACTCATCTTTTGTAAAGTACCTTATCAACAACTTCACTACTTCTAATAACTTCGCCTTATATCGTCTGACATTTATTTCATCATCCTGCAAATGTTTGAACCTTCTTGTGCATGCTTTACTAACTACATCCCTTCCAATACCTCCATTTTTTCTGTGTACAAGTTGATTTCATCTGAGCAAAGTTCTGGCTTGTTTTTGTTTTTTTTTTTTTCAGAATTTTTAGCAGGATTCAAATGGACTGTGAAGCAAGAGTCCAAAAAAGTTGCATGATTTCAGTCCCCTTGGTTGCTCATTATCACCCTGCTGATCTGCACTGTCCAAACATGCCCATAAATTGCAAATGAAGAGGAGAAAAAGAGAGAGAAAGCATAGTGAAAGCTAATATACACCAATACACAAGTGTTGTGCGTTTCACTAAGTGGTTTAATGTGAAAAATTCACCAATACAGACACAGAGCTTTCTCCTCTTTCCTGAAAAGAAAATAGGAATGATATTTTAGCACCGTCTCTGCTTTCTTCAATCCAACACCAACAACTGAAGTTAAACACTGCTAAACAGAGAAAAAACATCCCTTACTTTTCCTCCTAACTTTATAGTTTCCTTGTTTTCCTCACCCTGTTAAATAAGCCACTAGGTGCCAAGGGAGATATGTATCAGTGCCCGCACGACTGGACACATAAGCTGTCCCTTGGGGTCTCCTCACAGTGGAAAAAAAGCTGCCTTGTAGAAGTTTCTTTCTTTCACTCCAGCTTTTTTCCCTCAGATACCAGCAGCCTGTCGTCCCTAGAGGGCAGCCGATGAACACGGCTCCGGGGCACAAAGCATCTTCCCTCAGGCTGCACGACTTACCACTTTTAACCAGCTTGTCTCTTCAGTCTATAACTGCATGTTCCGGCAAACCAGTTTGACTGAAAACGTTTGGGTCATTTCCATTGCTTTTTTCCAGCTCTTCATGGATGTTCTCCCAGAGAGCTCCCATAAACCACTCCTCCTCCACCCCGCCAAATTTAGGGACAGTCTTCTGCACCTCTTCTAACCAGTACACAAAGCCCCTTACCTTATGATGACAAACATGACCAGGGAGTTTCCCACCAAGCCGACAATGAAGACCACCGAGTAGACAGCAGTGATGATGATGGGAATGGCGGGGGAGATGCTGGTATGGTTGTGCTGGCCATCCCCAAGGGCCTCAGTGGCATTGCTGTCGTAGTCTGCCCAGCCGAGGAGCCAGCTGCTGCTGGTGCTGGGGGGTCGACAGGGCCCCGGGGAGCAGGTGGAGTCCAGCTCTTCACGGAAAATCTGTACAGGGGCATCCATAGGGATAAAGTCTCCACAGGCTAGAGGGAGACCAGGAGGAGAGCACAGAAAGCAGGAGGCAACTATGCTGGAAAAGAGGGAAGAGAAAGAAAGAAACAGAAGTGCTGTCACAGCCACCAGACATTAAGACCTCTGACGCTTGTATGTGTTAAGTGGAGCTCTGCTGTGATGGGAACTGTAATTTGCCGAGCAGAGATTTAAGCAAATCACATTCATATTAAATAATTGCAAATTTTACATCTTGCTATGTAATGCTGCTCCTCCAAGTTCACAAGGAAAGTTTTCCTCCACTTTCAGAGATTGCACAGAGAAGCAAACCAGATGGGAACAGTTCAGATCCACCCCCACACTTTAACCCTGTCTTTCCCATCCTCCATATTTATGTCAAAGTGTATCCTAACAAGGACTCCTGAATGCCTAAGCTCTGCTATAAAGTGGAAGGAGACAGAGAAACCCATCCTCTCTCTGCACACCTGCTTTAACATCCTGCCCTGAGTTATTTTTTCCTGATCCCATACCTGCTATTAAAGAAGAGACACATTAATGACAAAAAATACCTCTTTCAGTCCAGGAAAAGGAGCGGAGTCCTCAAACAGATGTTCTTTGCAGGAAAAGAAAAGAATAATGCAGCTGCACTTGGCTCCTGAAAGTACCACCGCCCTTCTAGGACTTTTGAACCTGAGGCACCTGTGCCCTCGGAGAGGCGTGCAGACAGCAGAGCCGGTTGCCGAGCATGAGCTGAAACGTGTAGCAGCAGCAATTGCTGCTGTTCCAGCTCCCACCACTTCGCCTTTTCTCTCTCAGGCTCCCTCTGCCTCCCTCCCGCTCTGCCGGGGCTCCAGTAGCACTCTGCACTGATGCACACGTTTTCCTCTGTCTCTGTCCCTGCAGCTCAGAAGCTCACATGACTTCTTTCTAAACACTGAGAGGCAGATAAATTAAAATAAAAGCAAGAAATACGTTCTGCAATGAATAAATGCTTATTTTTAATACACTTTTCCAAGTTGCCTTTCCTCATTCCCCCTGCATTTCCAGGCCTCAAACAATGATCCTTTCTGTCTTATTGAATCCCACAGGATTTCAGACTAGTAGATGCTGACTGAAACAGGAATATTCAGTTTAGATGCCTTGACTGATCCATCTGCTCTTTCATGGCCCAGCTCCGCAATTCTGCCTCCAAAACATCTGTCACTGGGTCTCTGTGCCCCTGTTCTTTGCACCTGCAACTTGAAAGAAAGTCAGAAACTGGCTACCACAGAGAAGAGGGGCAGCCCGATTACTGTCCTTAGTCTATTCAAGCTGTCCTACACCATGTGAGAAGCCAAGAATTCCCTGTAGCATTGCCAGAGCTCCATTCTCATTAGGCTCCAGCTGCATCCAGAAATGGAGAGAGGGTATGTGCATAAATCACATCCCTCAGAGCTTATCCCTAATATACTCCCTCAAGCAGGAGCTGGTAAGGCACCAATATGTGTTCAAGATATCCCTTAATTTGCACACAGACCTTGAAATTCCCACCAGGAGTCTCTCTAAATGGCAGACTGGGGGAAGAAAGGCAAGACCCAAAGTTGCTCCTACTCCTTTGGAAAAGGCTGAGAACAGTCAGACTGGCTGCATCTCAAAGCGTTCAGCAGGAAAACCAGTCTCTGAAGAGAATAGCACACTGAAGTGCTTCTATGAGTATTTGGTGAAGCCCAGACAGTTAGGAAAGGGGCTTTGTGTTTCCTTCATCCTTTCCCGATGGCAAAACTTTACTTTGTGCTCCTTTGTTGAGCCTCTATGATCAGGTTGAGTTTTCTATTCTAAAACAATTTTTTTCTAAACCTATAATCAAGGTGAGAAATTATGTCAGCTCAGAGTCAAAAGTCATGTAAAAGGTTTAAAAGGTACAGAATCCCCTCTGTTAGAGGAAGAGGTTTGTTCAAATGTGATGGTGCTTTTGACTGTGGTCACTATTTTCTCCAGAACATCAGCAACTGCTCACTATCATCTGCATAGAGCTGTCTAAAAGCTTCACACTTAATGAGGATGGATAAAAATATAAAATAACAAGCACGTGACAAAAACATCCCTGAGCCAGGGACACAGACCTGAGACAGTAAGAATTTTTTTGAGCTTTAAGTGAGATCCCCACATAAAATGTACTCCAATCCTGTTTTTATCCTCCGCAATCCATTGGTTCCTGCCCATGCGTCAGAAACTGAAATGTTTAATGATCCTAGGATTACCAGGGGACTGTTGCAGGCTGGGAAGAGGCAGCTG
>VZRE01011295.1:241570-254668 GCA_013396775.1 Cephalopterus ornatus | reverse complement strand
GAATTGCTCACACCTCCTCGGTCTGGGGCTTGGCCAGAGTTACATCCTTGCAAGCAAATCTGCATTAGCCAGTGACACTGGTGAGAAAAAGAGCCCGGGCAGGGACCCAGCCATGCAAATGTTCGGAGCTGGCAGGTGGGGGCAGGACTCGGCCTGGGAACGGGGCCAGAGAGGGAGGGAAAAGAGCGAAAAAGCAGAAGGGGGAAAAAAAGAAAATAAATTTTGAAACGGTGCATTTCAACCCCAGCTTGTACCCAGCTCTGTAACCGGAGAGGAGCCAGGAGCGGTGTGACGGCCGGGCCAGGCTCCCCGCACGGCTCCGGCAGGGAAGGGGCTGCGGAGGGGCCGGGGGGGCTCGGAGGCCCCTGTCCTCGCTCCAAGGGGCCCTGCAAAACCCGTAGTCCCACCCAATGATTTATGCGCTCGCTCACTTCTGAGACGAGGGGAAGACGTAGCGGGAGGTGAGGAAGGGACCCGGAGCTGCGATGCCTCCTTAAGCGAACGGTCACGCCGAGAGGCGCGGAACAAATTTCCCCTTCTCAGGAGACGTGACGGCCAAATTTCCCCGCACTCGTGAGAGCCTGCGGGCGGGAGAAGGACCGGCTGCCACCGGCATTGCCGGCGGGGCTCAGAGCCGCCCCGGCGCTGGGCGCGTTGGGCTGGACACGTCGCAGCCCTCTCCCAAAAATCCCAGCGGGCAGTGCCCGTCCTCAGGCCAGGCGGACACGGCAGCGAGAGTCCAGCCACCCCCGGAGGCCTCCTTGAAGGGAGTCGGAGAGCCGGGGGGACGGATCCGGGGCAGGCGGCGAGGGGGCGTGCCCCCACTTAATTCATTAAAATGTGTCGGAGAGCGTGGGAAAGACGGGAGCTTTTCTTCCCAGCGCAGAGCCCCAGCGAAAGGCTTGCGAGGGAGAGCGCCCTGCCCGCTCGGCTCCCTGGAGCCGGAGGAAGCGCGAAGGTTTCCTCCGCCGCTGGCCCGCCGGCGCTTCGCCTCCCGGCTTTTTGGCAAAGTGGTTGCCGGATCCCCGGTGGGGAAACGCGGGGCTCGGCCACTGCCGCCCGCCCGGCCGCGGGGATGTGGGATGCAGAGAGACCACCTGGGCCAGGGGGGCTGCGGTTGCTGTGTGGGAACAGTCTCCGTTGTGCGGATTCATCTTTGAGAGGAGGAAAGTGGATGCCTGTCCCGGGTGGGGAAGGGGCTGTGGGGGAGTTCAGGGGAAAACCTCCCTCCATGTGGTCTGAGAGCTGCCCTGCTTGCAGTGAGGCATAAGCAGGGACACGGCCGTAGGACTGGCCTCATGCTCCCCCCATGGACACATCACACACTGTGAGCTTCCAGCAGCACTCAGACAGTGCCCGGGTGGGCTGGGACCTTGCAGCCCCTGCCAGCAGAGCTACTGAGGCCAGTGGTGAGGATTTGTAAGGGAAACCTCATGGTCTTGCAGTGAAGACGTGTGATTGCCCCATGTCCTCTGCAGGGAGCATGGCATCACTAGCAAAGCTCTTATAAGGGTTTGGGAAGCTCTGTGGACAAGGGGAGGTCCCAGGTATCCTCCTGGGACACCCCCACCACAGGGGCCACTGCAGGAACATGGGCTGGGGACTGCCACTTCCCGTGGATGCCACCATGGATGCTGCTCTGTGTGGTCCCTCCTTCCCAGCCTGTGATAAACAGGATTTAAAATCTGAGTGAGACTCAAGCATGGTCATAGCCCTACAAGTGGTCCTTGTCCTCCGGGGGAGACACAGGTGGAGGTGTCCCTGGGCTGGAGGACATGGTGCTGGGCTGTGCAGGTTGGGTTGTTTCACTGCAGCTTGGCCTTCAACCACTCCAGTGCCCCATCTTGTCAGTCCTTATCCTGCTGGAAATGCAGCTCTTCTGATGTAGCCTACAACCTCAGCATCTGACAGCATAAGTATGCTCCTGGAGCAAGAGACCACCAACTGGGATGTACTTGGAGCTGGAGAACTCCTGCCCAGTGCCACAGGCAGGGCTCTCCAGCTGCAGCAGTGTCCCAGTGCTGCCAGGTCAACCTGAGACATCACCTTGACTGATTTCCCTCCGGCCACTGAGCATATGTGCACCAAACTGCCATGGTTGCAGCCCAGGCTCTGCTAAACTGACACCATCACATATCCCTGGCCAGGTGCTCTGGAGGCTGCTTGCAGGACTTCTGTTAGTGGAAAACTGGCATGTGGAGGGACCAAATATCCACTTTGCAGGTGCTGATACAGTTGTTTGGAGGCACAGACCTTGGTGTTATGTGCCCTAGGCCAACCTTCCTGCCATAATTACCTTGCCCTGGGCCATCAGGATGATCTTCAGGATTGAATACAGTGTCAGTGCAGTGTTTTGGTGCTGGGAAATGGCCATCTCCTGAGACATGTGGTTCCCAGGGCCACTTACCATAGAGTCACAGGCTGGTTTGGGTTGGAAGGGACCTTTAAAGTCCAGCTCATTCCACCCCCTTGCCATGGGCAGGGACACCTTCCACTAGACCAGGTTGCTCCAGGCCTCATCCAGACTGGTCTTGGACACTTCCAGGGATGGGGCAGCCACAGCTTCTCTGGGCAACCTGTTTGATTGCACTGTGTGGCCACTCCTTTGCAGTGGCTGCAGGGATGGGGATATGTCACCCCACTTTTCCCACTGCACGGTTACCTCAAAAGACATATTACAGCCCACCAGGGCTGGCCTGGGGACCTGGTGACTGCTCCATGGGGACATCCCTGGGATCTAAGCAGGCTCAGGGCTAACGTGGCCGTCCCCCCTGCGGGACATTGCCTGGTGACTGTGTGTAAACTCATTTGCCTGGGAGCTGTGCCCACATATTGACAGGCTGATGGAAAGAGTCCGGTCCCAGGCTATTTCCCAGGGAGCAAACATCTTCCTGACCAATGCAAAATGTCCCTCCTTGTGAGGCACTGACACGTCCCTCCTCTCCCTACTCCAGTGAGGGGCCAGCAGCAGTGATCCCCAGCTCATGGGAGCAGCGTTCCTGGGGTGTGGGGCAGCATAAGGGCCTGAGCTTGCAGCCCGTCCAGGGCTCTCAGCCCTGGGTCCGTGCCCAGAAACACGACGGTTTGTTTGAAAACGGCAGCCAAGCAACTGGGAGCTCAATTGGAGCATCCGGCTGGAAGAGCAGCTCCGTGATGAGGATGGGCAGCAGTACAGCCCTCATCCTCCTCCTCCTTCCCTGCCTCACTGGCTGCCTTAGGGATTGACCAGCCCTAGTTCAAGGCACGAAGTCACGCCAGGGAAAACTGAGCTGATCTCTGTGAGCCAGTCAAATATGTGGCGAGGTTTCCGCTCCAGAATACTGGAGGAAGGAAGTTTGCTCGGAAGGGGATGGGGATAAGGTGGGGGAGAAGGGAGGGAAGTGCATTCCTGCCTGATGAGGAACAATGTTGATATATTCATTTGTAAACTAAAGCTGGCCTGAGCGTCAAACACCTTGTCCCCATCAAGCTCCAAAGGATGTGCAGGAATACACAAGGAGAGGAGAGGAACCTTCTGACATCCGATGCAGCGCGTGGTTTCCCAGGGCCGAGGGATGGATGCTGTTCAGTCAGGTCTCATTCATGAGCAATAAAACCCTTCTCCAGCGCTGTTTTATCCCAGGGTCCCCCCATGATCACATCCTGCTGTGCAAGGGCAGGAGCTGAGCACAGATGAAACACCTGGGGGATCGATGGTCTCCCATAGCCCACCCAGAGCCCCCATCCCTGCTGGGGCTGCCCTTCCCACGCAGGATCAAATGGCTCCATAAAAGCATGGAGGGCTCATTACTGCCCTAATAAATGTTAAACATCAGTATGACACAGACAATGGTATTTTGTAATTATCTCTTTTTTAAGCAGCCAGATAGGGAAACAATATTGTTGGCTGATTAAAAAGCTCCTTTAATTCCCTTTGATCTGTATCCACCATTCGAAACTGGACAATTTATTACTTCCTGGATGCTCCTCAAGGCTGGTCGGATATGGAATTTGCTGCTGACTGTGTCTATGATTGGAGGTGACCTTGCTGTACAGATCTCCCCATGGCATCACCTCCTGTGGGCAGCAGGAAGGGAGAGGTGCTGTGCTGGGTCACAGCTGCCGCCCCTGTCCCCAGGAGCTGGATGGGATCCTCTGGGAGCTGTTTCGTGCCAAGTCCACAGGTACACATGACCTGCTGGTGTCTGCCCTGGGTTGGTCTCCTAAAAAAAGTCCCACGGTGGTGACCCTGCCCTAGCACAGCCCTGGCTGTAAACACAAAATCTCTCCCCCAAATTGATGGAGCTGGCAGGCAGATAAAGTCCTGGAGGTGTCAAGGACATAGCCCTACTGTTCCCAGGGTTCAGAAGGGAAAGGATCCTTTTAGGCAGCTGTCCCCAGGTGAGGGACAGGATCATGTGTCCCTGTTTCCCACCAGCTCCCCTCCACAGTGAAAGGGGTGTCAGACAGATATTGAATCCACAGCTCTGGAAAACCCAGCAAGCAAAGGCCAGAAGCGCCCGTGGGTGGTCAGATGTTCATGTGACCCAGCAGCTTCCTCCACATGGGGTCTGGACAGGTTCATCCCATTCTGGAGATGTTCATCCCACTCCGGATAAACATCCCACAGCATGACAAAGCACCGCTCACCACACGGACCAGCAATGGGAGGCTCTGCATCATTCCTGCTTTGCCTTATCCCCAATTTCTGCCATCCCAGAGCAACCCCTGAAGAAGCAGGACACATGGCTGAGTCTGTGTGGAGCCCTGGAGGCTGGGCAGCTCAGCCTCCGCTGTGGGCAGTCCCATGCTTGCCGGCTGCAGTGACCCCACTGGTACCTCTCACCAGTGGCTGGCATTGAGGGGCTGCTGGCAAAGCACGAGCCTCGTTCACCCCCTGCTCACAGGACACTCTTTAAGGTCCCCACATGCTCCAGGGAGCTGGGGGTTTGGTGGTCCACAAGGACATGGCAACTCCAGTGGCATCCAGGGAGAAGGTGGCCCATGCACTGGAGGAGCCAATGTTTGGCAGAGCATCAAGGGTGCTGAACCTGAACCTGAGAACATGCTGCTTCCAGGCATTGAACAGGTCACCTGGACACACAGGGAAAACAGCAAAACTCCCAGAGCCAGAGCACCAGCCCAAGGCTGAGAGTGGCAGGATGTCCTCGAGGGGCCAGATACAGCACCTGCAACCATGGGGCAGTGGCTGCCTCAGGTGGGTGCTGAGGATTCCTCAGCAGGGATCCCATGTGCTTCTGCCACCCAGCCTGGACACCTGAGGAATCTGGGAAGGGCTTGAAGGAGAACACTGTCCTGGCAGCCTCAGGCAGCTTTTGGGCCCCTGAGCTGGGATGGGGAGGGACAGAGGGATGGAGGGATGTAGAGAAGGAGAGCTTCAGAGTTGGTGGCATGGACGGATGAGAACACATGCCATGGTCCATACTGCTGAGACTACGGCTGGCACACTGGAAGCAGCCCCATCCAAGCATGTCCATGCCCAAGCAAGGCCAGTGTCCTGTTACAGCACCAAAAACAACTCAGGCCAGAGGGACCTCAGCTGCCTGATGCTGCCATTAGGAATTGGGGTCAATTTGTAAATATCTGCCCATGACATAGAGGTAGAAAAACTGTTATCATGAGTTCTGTTTCCTAGTGCCAAAGCTCTGCAGTCACATAGGAGTTGGTCCTGGAGCTCACCCTGATGGCTCAGGGCAAGGTAATTGTGGCCCAGAGGTGCAGAGGTTGGCTCAAGGCACATAAAACCAGGGTCTGTGTCTCCAGCCAACTGTAACATCACCAACAAAGCAGTTTTTGGTCCCTCCATGTGCCAGTTTTCCAGGACCAGAAGGTCCACAAGCAGTTGGCAGCACATCAGGCCAGGTACATGTGATGGTGCCAGTTTGTCCCCTGCTGTCACTGCCTGGCCCAAAGCTGTTGCACCAGAAACGTGATAAAATGACCTGGGAGTCAAAGTGAAGAGGAATTTTCCATTTTAGATGAAGAGGGAATTAAGAAAAACACATTAACACCAAGAGAGAGCACAGGGCTGGAAAACCAGGAAGGGAAAGACAATTCCTTCAAGATTATGTGCAAAAAATGTAGACAACTGAGAAGGCAAAAAAATGGAAAGAGTGGATGGAACAATGACAGCCATGGAGGACAAGATGAGCAGTAGGCATTTTAATCCCACTAGGAGAAATAATCCCCATGGCTGGAGGTGTCAGTGCACACTCAGGAAGGTGTGCCAGGGTCCAGGAGCCTCCAGTCAAGTGGGAAAATCCCTGTTTTTCTTCTGCCCATCTCTAGAAGCAGCAGCCACCTCCAGCATAAACTAAGAGAGAGGGGAAAGGAGGGATGAAGGTAGTGGTGAGGGAAGGTTTTGTTCAAAGACTGGTTTGGCTGGTGAGCCACAGTGCTGTGCACCCACTGGCTGGGACAATGAATGGTCCTGGGGCACCTGGGCAGTGCCACGGCAAGGCTGGGCTGTGGGGGCTCCACAGGGCCAGACCCCACCCCAGGGCCAGGGGATCAGAGGGAACAGATTGTCTGTGACTATATAGGAAGGAGAGGAGAGGAAAAGGAGAGGAGAGCAGATGCAGCCTTTTAAGAAAACCCTCAAACCCAGCACCCCCACACAGCCAAAGCTTTGGCAGCAGGAGGTGCCCACGTCTGTCACTCCATGAGCAGAGCAGTGGCTGAGGCTGGGGCTCTTGCTGGCACATGACCACTCCCTGGCAGACACTGCTGTGATGATGATGGTGATTCTCAGTCATGGAAGAGGCTTTCTCTCCAATTTCTGCCAGTGAAGTGTAGGGAAAAGGGAATAACCCCCCCCAAATCTCCTGGGAAACACAGGTCTTGTAGACCCCCACCCCTGTGTGTCCCCACGGGAAGGGTCCAAACTCTTCAGCATGTGCAGGGCCAGTGGTGCATGCTGAGGTGGTGACAGCCCCTCTATCATGGTGATACCGGTGTCCACCTTGACTTTGTTCATCACAGGTGAAGGAGATGCTGTTATTTTATGCTTCCACTTGACAGGGATGCAGCTCCATGGTAGCAAACAAGGGGCAGTGGGTGGCCGTGGCAGGGCTGTGAGGTAGATGGGGACAGTGGGGTGGGCACAGGGGTTATCTGCCATCTTCTGATGGAAACAGGGACAAAATGACACACTGTGGCCATGGAAAGTGTCACCAGAGAGTCATGTCCATGGTCAGGACTCACCTAGGACCACTAGGGAGTGAGGATGGGCACAATCAAGGTACAGTCACATTTTAGGGTCACTTAATTAAAGCTCAGACAGGGTCTTGTGGAACGAGGGATATTTAAAGTGGAAAAATGATTTTTTTTTGTTTGTTAAAGTGTTGAGCTGGAGGGTGAGACGTCCCTTGAGGGGGAAGGACCCCCTGGCACTGTGTGGCCAGGGGCTCCAGAAGAGGGAAAGCGAGTCCTGCAAATCAGGTGCTCCCCTGGCCCAAAAATGTCACACCTCGGCCAAGAGCTCCTCGGTCCCTCTCAGAACAATAACAGCAGGGCCTGGAAGTTAGCCTGGATTAGAGGAGGAGTTTTGCAAACACTCCTCAGCTGCAGGGTGTAGTGGTGTGAGCCTGGCCCTGGATCTGGAGGAACCCAATAGAAGTGCTTGGAGCTGTGGACCAGCCCGCCCGGACCCCTCGCCTCTCCTGGGATCTCCATGGCTTGTGCAGCCTCCTCTGGCTGCTGTGGCTGCTGGCCAGTCCCACCAGTGACACCGGTTGCTGGAGGTGACTACATGCCTCACTGCCAGTCCTGTGCACTCCACACAAAGCCCCAGGCACATGGGTATCCTGAGGCATCACCCCAGGGAAGCAGGTGGCTGCAGCTTGTGTCCACTGGGACACTCCAGGACCAGCCTGGCCCTGCTGGGGCTTCCCAGATCCCAGCACAGGCGGATGTGGATGCCAGTGGGCATCGTGGTGCACCCAGAGATTTCCCTGAGCCCAGAAGTGCTCAGGCCTCCCTGACTCCTGCACCTACCCATTGCCTCTGAGGAATGCTGAGAAAGCAGGATCAGGGTGAGCAGGATGCTGGTTGTGGTGTGGCACATGTCTCACAGGCTGGGAGCACTCCAGGCACTGGAGATGCTCTCCCCTGTGCTGCTGTTGGGGACGCAGATCCTGGGTCCCCACCATGAGTGATCGGCCAGAGGGGCACTGGGGTGAGAGTGCCATGGGGTCAGCACTGATGGGGTGGTGATTTTGGTTTGGAGAGCTCTGTCACCCTCTTGCCATGCTTGGCCTGGAGAGGGGCAGAAATAAAGCGAAGGGTTCATTCCCTGACCACCTCTACTTTAATGATCTCATGGAGGTCGCGTGTTTTTCAGCTGTTGCAAACTATCAGTGCAAGTGTGACAGTGCTCCATGGTGGGTCCCAAAACAAGAGCCCCCCTGCTTCTAGCCTCTTACAGCAAACCCATGGCCCAAAATGGGCTGAGGTTCCTTGGGCAGTTCCCTGTCCCACTGACAAGCCCCTGCATCCCCCCTCAGCTCAGCTCATAAATGCTTTGCGCATTTCCGGAGGCCACAAGAACATCCCGAAACTGGGAGACGACACGTCCAAAATGGGACCCCTCCCAAAACACCTTCCCACAGCAGGAGCAGCAGTAGAAGTCAGTGAGCTCTGCTCTGTCCAGCACGCCGGGGGGGATGGCATCCACCTGCAGGACCGTGCCTCCCCCCAGCACTGCGTCTGCCCCGCACTGCTCCAGCCCCTCTGGCTGCTCTCCCTGCACGGTGCAGCCAGGCTGGGCTGTGTCACAGGTTGGCACGGTGACATGGCACATCTGGCTCCCTGGGCAGACTGTGGAGAGAGAAGACAGCACATAACATCAGCCACCGCTGTGATGAGCTGAGTCTGTGTTCATCCACGTGAACGACCCTTGTGAGGGGCCTGTCGTACCTACAGGGGGTCCAAGGCTCTGCCCTGCATACCAAGGAGGAGCATCCCATGAATTTGGGAGAAGGTGGTCACCAGCATCCACCAGCTGCCTGTCCTGAGCGTGGCACCTCTGGTGTGTCCTGGGATTTGTTCCAGTCTTGGTAACTGCATCAGTGCTGCTGCTGTACTGGGTGCAATGGTTTTTCCTCCCTGTCGCAGGTCAGGCAGGGCTGTTCTCCAAGCTGGGCTGGGCCCCCCACCCACGGCTGTGTTATGGGACAACCAACAGCAAGGGAAGCCCTTACTGCCGCTTAAATTAAACCACCACCATCATTGCCAGCTGTCTGTGCTGTTCATGACATCCACGACTCTCCTTGGGGTATGTGTGGCCTCATTCCCTATCTCCCATATGTGACCCCCCACCTCCCACCACAAACACAGGCAAGGGACACCGTGGGGTGTCCTGTGGGGCCATGTCCCGTGAGCTGTTCCTGCACGCCCCCAGCGTGGAGGGGATCACTGCCATCGCACACCGAGTCCCACAGCCCCCCGGCAGTTTTGGCAGCTCGGTACAGGCTCTCACACCCGCGGTAGGGGCACGGCAGGTCGCTGGATCCGGGCAGCGGAAGCTGAGGGCTGAGCTGCCTCCCATCCATCAGGATGCCTGGCAGCCGGGGACAGGCTGCAGTTATCGCTGTGGGATGACTCAGTTTTGGCAGGGGGAGACTGTCTCGCCCAGGCACCAATTAAGACGACAAAAGGCATCCCGCATCGCTCCAGCGCCAGCTCTGGGGTGTCCAGCCTGCCCTTTCCAGGATCACAGGAACCTTATCGGGAGCCACCTGGGACAGGGAGGGACACCAGCATTCCTGGCTGGCTCTTCCCTGTGTCCCAAAGCTGTCAGGAGCCTGGGATATGCTGGGGATTATTGCAGGGGAAAGCAAGGCTGAGGACAACCCTGAAATGGCCACTTCACCTTGGCAGAGCCACCCCATCCTGGCAGAACCACCCCATGGCTGTCCAGAAGGGTCTGGACCTACCACTACTGGAGCAGAAAGAGTTGCAGCCCAGGAGGGGTGTGGAAGGCTCAGCTCACAGCAGTCCCTGGTTCAGGGGTGCTCCCTGGAGCCCCCCAGCCCTTCCACACCTCCCCAGAGGAGATGACCAGATCAAGCTGGTGGGACACAGTCGCCCCTGTTTCCCAGAAGACAAACAGCCACCCTCAGGGTCACAGCTGTCACTGGAGATGTTCTCAGGGTAGATTTGCAGACCAGCCCTGCACCACCACACCACCCATGAGCGGCACAAGTTTTTGATCCGCTGCCACAGCACGAGGGGAAGCAGCCCCAAGCCCCATCCCTGCCACTGGGCAAGAGTCAGGCTCACAATCGCTGTGGCCTGGGCAAGTGCCCCATGGCCCCACTCATGGATGGGCCTTTCCTTCATCTCCTGCATCTGCTTCAGACATGAAGTGACATCCATCCTTTAAGGGAACACAGTGACCTTGATTTCCCATTTTCCCCAATTTCTAGCAAGTGGTGAAGTACCCAGGCTGCCCTCAGGAGATTCCTGGGACAGCTGGAGCAGGTACACAGAGGAGGAGCCCATTTCCCAGGACAAAGCCTGTGAGTGGATGGCAGATTCCCATGGCAGGAGCAGGGGCTCTGTCCCGTTCCTGCCTCCCTCTGCCCTGTGCTGCATGGTGACATGGGGTGGCCTCTGCCTGGGCACCCTTTTCTCTTATCATCCCCACTCTTGAGCACAAGATCCTGGAGGGAGGAACATCAGCCTCGGGTGGGACTTTTAGATCCAACCATAACAGAAATGATGCTGCCAGCACTAAGCACCCATGGACAACAACTTTCCTCATCATGGAACCTAGAGAATTCCCTGGCCAGGACACAGCACGGGAACACCAACACTCTGTGTGCCTGCAGGGGACCTGAGCAATTTGCTCTCCCTTCCAACAGTTCCCTCTGCTGCCCTGCTGCTGGTGGGCAAAGCCAATGGCAGACCCCTTCTTCCGTGCACGGAGGAGGGGGGGGGGTGAGAAACATTCAGCTCCCCCAAACACCCCAATCCCACCCCCCGGGCTCGTGGGAAAAAGGCAGGCAGGGAGGGAAAGTTCATCCCTTAAAAGCCTGGGGAGAGAAAGGCTGTGATGGTCACCCCGTATTCTGCCTTTGCTTCCACCAGCCCCCTCCTAATTGTGGCTCTTCAAAGGGTTGAGAATGCTACATCACTTCAAAGTGACCATTTCTGAATGGGAGCTTGTAAAACCCCTTCTCCCCCTCCCACCAAATTCTTCCCAGGGCTTTTGAAGATGCCTGCACTCCCCTCACCGCCGCGGTTAAAGGGCCACCAGGCGCCAGGCACAGGATGCCAGCTGGGCACATGGGAAAACTGCACTGGGAAAAGGTTGGATCCCCCAGAAAAAAAGGGGTTTCCTGGAAAAAGGGGGGATTTTTTGAAGGAAGTTCTTTTTCTCCCCTTTGAGACAGGCAGAGCCCTCCCCGGTGGTGTTGTGGCTCCCCTGCGGCTGCAGCCTGGCTCGCCTGGTTGCTGCACACCTTGGAGTTACGCAGGAGAGGGAGTAAAGGGCATGTGTGGGGTGCGTGGGGCTGCGGGGAGCTCAGTGTGTCTTTCCAACGTGCAGGGAGTTTGTCAGATCCCCGGCTTCCAGAGCTCTCTGAGGTTCCCACCAAAGGCTGGATTCCCATCGCATACCCACGGAGGAGAAAGGAAAGAGATTCCTTACCGAATCAATTCGAAACACCTCTTGGGAACTAACAATCCTGTTATAAAACATCTTGAAAATAAAAACCCATTTGCCTCTTGCTCACCTCTCCCCCTCTTGGGTCACCCCGGGGATGGGGGACTGAGCCCTGCAGCCTCCCAGCACCCTGGGGCTGAGCACCCACACATGTTAGTGCTGCAGAGCTCCACGGGCAGCAAGGATCATTCTTATCCCAGAGCACTGTCCACACCCAGGCAGACCTGCTCAGCGCAAGCGCCATCTCCTCCCGGCCTAGCACATGCTGCCCGCTCACATTGACACCTCCTGCCCACCCCTGCTCGCCCGTGGGAATTAATCCCACTCCTGCATCAGGGGCACACAATATTACTGCATCAGGGATGAGCAAGGACGACCCACCCTGGGCTGAGCAAGGTCACCTTCAGCAGTGGGATCTCACCTCTGCAGCAGCCTGCTTTGTGCTCACGCTACTGCCACGTGCCCCAGAGCTGGGCGGCCCCATGCTCCACAAGGTGGGCTGCAGCAGGAGCCCTCCAGCCTGGAATGGATCCCCTTCCTTCAGCCCCCAGCCACCAGCACCAAGACAGTGGGGCAGAGCCCTGCCAAAGACACATCTTACACCCTGGGCACTTCATGGGCTCTGGTGCCCGGGAACCCACTGTCCCTCAGCCCAGGGGACACAGAGCCCCAGGGGACACAGAGCCCCAGGGACACAGCAGCACCCAGGCTGCAGGCTGTCACTCTGGTGGTCCCACATGAACCCTGAACTATTGCCACA
Source organism: Cephalopterus ornatus (assembly GCA_013396775.1). Lineage (NCBI taxonomy): Eukaryota > Metazoa > Chordata > Aves > Passeriformes > Cotingidae > Cephalopterus > Cephalopterus ornatus. The sequence goes on along the minus strand of VZRE01011295.1, from coordinate 242,240 downwards.
GGCAGGCTGTGAGGGGCAAGGTGACTTGTCCCAAGGCAGGAACAGGGCAGGAGTCACAGCTCCATGTGCCTCACTGCGAGGTCCTGCCCATGGATGGGGGGCTGAGCCCAATGGGAGGGATGTGGGAGGGACAGGGGGATGCACACCCCCACCCGCAGAGGGGCCCTTAGCACTGTGGAGGTCACACTGAAAGGGTCACACTGTGATGGTGACACGGTGACCTGTAGTCCCTGCAGCCTATTCTGTTGGCTGCAATGCTGGAGTGCTGTGTCAGGATGGGGGGGCACAGCAGGGCCTGGAAAGCTGGGACAGGGCAGGATCAGGGCAAACCTTTGAACCAGTGCCCATTCCCCTTTCCCAGCCCACACAGCCGTGATTTGGCTGAAAACAACCCATCCCCAGATGTGTGAGCCCAGGGCACTCCCAGGGTTTCAGTGTCAGGGTGCTGGCTGGTAAGCCCAACTTCCCAAGGGTGCCAGGAACTTCTGCCCAAAATCCTGCTCCCCGGGCCCTGTTTCTTGCCCAGGTCCCTCTGTGTCAACCCAGCCTGAACCAAGGCCTTGGGACGAGGAGCCAGGTACCTGTTCCCAGTTGGCTCAGGTGAGGACCTGGCAGCTCCAGCTGCCTCTAGAGAGGCCATGGGTCCGGCAGGCCTGAGCCAGCACCGAGC
>VZRE01011295.1:122624-241521 GCA_013396775.1 Cephalopterus ornatus | reverse complement strand
CAGCGCCATCGCAACCGCGTGCAGGGGCTCGGCTTCAGCCTGGGCTGGGGTGCTTGGGAGAAAGCTCACAGTGTCCAGGCTTTCCACAGGGCTGAAGCAGACCTGGGAGCATTCTTGGAGTACAAAGGTGCATGGGAAACCTCAGCCTCGGTGAGAGATCAGCCTGATAAGAGGAGTTACGAGCCTGAGAAATGTGCTGATTGCAGGGCACTGAAGATGCCTGGTTATCTTTTCCTCCTCGATAAGACAAATAAACAAAGGACAAAGGACTCGGGATTGTGCAACCTGGGCTGCAGCAGCCTGGCCATGATCTTAAGATGTTCCCAGGGCAGAAGAGGGATGATGAGCTCAAGCAAGAGGCACCTTCAGTTGCTCTCATCTCCCTGTGCCGCTGTGGGAGAGAACCCTTCCAGCTCCTGCATCCAGTGCCAGGCAGCAGCAACGGTCCTGCTCCGAATGGCTCCCAGATCCTTCTCAGAGCACGCTGGGCACAGTGCCGCTGTCAGCAGGCACAGCAGAGCTCTGCAAACCCGCAGCCATGACAATGTCACCAGGTCTCCAGCTCAGCTGTGATTTTGCATATGATCAAATGAAAGAGGGGAAGTTGGCAGAGGACAACCCAGCTAGGGGGTGTTTCTGGCTGGTCTTGCCACTGCAGCTCCCAGTCCCATCCCTGCCCCACCTGGGGACATGAGGATGCTCCCATTATCCCACACTGTGCCCTGAAGAAAAGACAGCTTAATTGTATGGGGTTGCCTGGTCTGAGGGTGAAAAAGCTGGTGACCCCCTGGGATCCAGCAATGCAACCCTTCAGGAATCTATCCCTTCCTCTGCAGAAATGTTCAGAGCAGCCTGAGACATTGGGGGTGCCTTGGCCTCTCCCACATGCTGGGTCTGGTATAAGGCAGTGAGGCTCCATGGGTGTGAGAGTGCTCCTTGGAAAGCACAGGGACCTCCTGCCCTTCCCACATGGCAATAAGGTGAATGTGATGCTCACAGCAAAGCCAAATGTTGTAGATCAGGGAATCATGGCAGAAAAAAACCTGCACCCAGCCTTAAAGCTGTGGACATGTAGTGGGCTCTTCCCGCTGAGCACCTGGCTAAGGGTAGTGGGTCCCACCAGTCCCCAGCTGTTCCTGTATGGTGGCTGTAGAGGAGGGACCTGGTACTGCCCTGGTGTCACCTTGGCTGGGAGCTGCTGCACAGCCTTTCCTGCACCGTGTTCTGCAGCTCTTCCTCCTGCCTGCCCTGTGCTGTCTCTGCCAGCTTTTCCCCAGTCTGGTAGTGGAGCTGAGGGTGAGACGGGAAAGAAACCCCAAGTCACTGCTCAGGCTGGCAGGGGCAAGGTGAGTGCTCAAGCTGCCCAACACCATCCTGGCACCCAGTGCAGGGGCACCCTGGCTGCTCCTCCCGCCACCCAACGGGGCTGTCTGGGATGTATCCTGCACCTGCGGGATGTGGTGTTGGAGGAAAAGCTGGGTAGTGCAGATCTCACTGGTCTCCTGAACCAGCACTGGCAGCTGGTCAGGGAGGGTGCTCACCCAGCATGGGCAAGTGTCCCTGGGCACCCCCGGCCACTCCCCAGCAGGGAGCAGAGGCTCTGCTGGGCCTGCCTAGCAGCACAGACTCAAGGGAAGCAGGACCAATTGTTTTCCTCCTTTGCAGCACGTTTCAGATGGCAAGGGGAGATTTTACAATTAAAGCAGTCTCCTCTGTTTGGTGAATCCCAACCTGATGGAATGTGCTACATCCTCGACTTTCCCAGGGACCAGACTTCATCTGGCAGAGCACCCCTCAAGCACTGGGGCCCCGTGCCAGCTGGTTTTACTGCACTGACTAAGCAGGAAGCTTCCCCATGCCAGACAAGAGCCTGTGACACAGCCCATCCCCCTGGGTCATTCAGGAGCCATACACTGTCAATGCCTCCAGCAAGGTCTTGCCTGTGCCCTGTGCTGACCCACAGCCCTGCTCCTCTCTCTGTCCCAGCTCCAGTCTGCTCCAGGCACCCGGGGTGCTCAGAGCATCCCACTGGGAAAAAGGCATCGTGTGGCAAAGCTATCAGGGCCTGAAACTAATTTCTAGCACTTCCATCAAAGCCCTCATGCAGGGAAACTGTGGCTGTGCCAGGGAAAATGTTCCCTAAAACCTCTGAAAGTCCTAGGTCCAAGTAAAAGTGAGATATTACAGGATGAATAATTTGCCCTTCATCATTTGGAAGCCCTGTTATAAAAATCCAGGAGCCTAACGGAGCAGCACTGGCCTGAGGTTGGCTGCAGATGGACTCCAGGACTCGTGAGCATCTGGACCAGCTGCAGGCTGGGGCTGAGAGGTGGTCCTGCAGGATCCATCCCTGTCACCCATCTGCCCCAGCACCCATAGGCTCCCCCCCATGAGAGGAGGATCCCTTCTTGCCTGGAAGCAGGAGCAGGGAAAAGGCATTTTCTTACCTTTCAAGCAGCAGCACCTGGCAGCAGAATGGCCTGGGGATTAATTCATGGGCAGTGACATGATGGAGATGACATGGCCTAGGCTGGAGTCACGGGACAGGGACCAGTTCTGATGTGGGCTGTGGGTGCTGAACTCCCAACACCATGTGTTGAGCCACAACTGGGGGCAGAGCAGGTCTCTGCCGCCAACCTCTCCAGAAGGAAAATGTAAAGGAAATCAGGGAACAACTGAGATTTTCCTTATGGTCCTCCGTGGCTGCCCAGGCTGTCCCACTGCCACCACTGTCCCTACCAAGTGATAGCAGGACATTGTCAGCACAACCTTCTCTTTCACAAAATTTGACCCAAAGTGGGACATTTGGGGACAACCTAGTCAAGCTCACACTGATGCTCACCATCCCAGCAGCTCTGAGCAAAATCCAAATAGAAATGGAAACCCTTGGGTGGCAAGAGCCCCAGGGCACAGCAGACCTTGTTGGTAAGTCCCCAGGGGTTTTCACTTTTGGTGAGTGCCACTGCTCCGCTGTGCCCACCTGCCCAGGAATCACAGCCTCTATTTTATGTCTCTACCAATCCTCTGGGGATGCTGTGGCACCTTCTGTCCCTGTCCCTGACTGCTCCAGGGTGGAAGATGCTCGCTGATAAGGTCATGTTGGACATGGCCAGCACAGGGGTCCCACCTGGTCTTTCCTCATGAGGCTGCCTCAGGGTAAACGAGGACCCAGCAAGAGGCTGCATGGCCTGATAGGGACAGGGAGTGTTGCAGAGGGGGTATAAAGGGCGGTCCCTGAAGAGTCTGCGTGGAGGAGCCACAGTGCTGTGTGAGGCTATCCCAGCTCCATCATCCCCCTCCAGAATAGAGAAGGGGAAACAACTCACGCTGAACACAAACCACAGCATTTCTATTTCCCATACTCTAAAACTGGCTGAACTGGCCCAGCTGGTCTCTGGGTACACACACGGTGAGTGCCCTCACCAGAGAAACCACCGGGGAGGATGTCCTGGCCTCTGGGGAAGCGCAGCGCTCCCAGATTGCTGGCACCATGAGAAAAGCTGCCCCACCACTCCCCTCACCCCCAGAGCCACACAGGCAGCTTCCAGCAAAGCCACAGCTGGCCAGAAGTGCCTGGCAGCTGCTGCTTCCCACTGCTCTCTGCTGTCAACAGATGGGGAAACTAAAATGTGGCAAGTGCTGCACACAATGGCTGGTGGCAGAGCCCAGGCTGGGTTGAAGCAGCAACAGGGGAATGTTCCCATTCTGGTGTTCCTGGGTTGGGTGTCATTCGCCACCAAAATGTGTCTTCCTGTGGGAAGGAGTGTGTGTGGGTCAGCACAGCTCAGGGCACGCATGGAGGAGCCTTCCCTTCCCCGAGCCCACTGGGGCCTGGCTGGGCAGGCAGCACTGACTCACCTCCCTGCAGCCTGACCCAGTTTAAGAGGCACTGGGCAGGTGAGGAAGGCACCTGAGCAGCCCCAGCCAGGAGGCATTTCACCACCCAAGCTGAGTTTTACACGCTCAGGTAGCGATGACCTCAGGCTGTCACTTGAGCTACTGTTGCATGTCACCAACCCCCCCAGGCTGGGCAATCCTATGCATGACCCTGTGCCTCATGGGGCAGGACAGGGCAGCAAGGGTAGAGACATGAACTGGACTTGGAAGAGCTCTGTGGGTCCGCACCCTGTGGCAGGGGACCCCATCGCCCTCTGAGAAACCTCCAGCCCCGGGGGAATGGTCCTGGTCTGCCCAGGGCAGTGAGTCCCAGGCAAGGGCACAGGGTTGGAGTCAGAGCATCACTGCCAGCTTACCTGCACTGTGCTCCTGTGACATCTGCCTGCTGCTCTCCACCAGCTGCCTCATCCTCTCCCGGGACACCTTCAGGTACTTGTCACAGTTGCACACCTGAGAGAAGAGAGAGGTGGAGATCAGTGAGATGGCAACTGTGCTCGCCAGGCACCTCCTGCCTGCCCGGAGCACAAACCCACACTGGGTACCCCCAAGCACAGGTTGGGCAGCCCCCATCACATTCCACAGGGGAAGCCAAGGCAAGGCCTGTCCCGCTGAGCAGGGAGGGGCACCAGGCACAAGCCCCAAGAACCTCCTCTCCAGAACCACTCCACCTGTATGGTGCTCAGCTACGTCTCTGTGCCAGGCATCCAGTACCGCTGCCCACCCTCACTCCCTGGCCAGAAAACACCAGCAACTGCAGCTTCCTTAAAGCATCAAGCAGACACTCAAAAGTCTGGGCTGTGGCTTCAAGATTTGTTCTCACTTGTCTGACAGAAGATGGGGAGGATGGCTGTGGACCCTGAGACACGCTGGGCTCAGCCTGGCTCTGCTGCAGCACTGTGAGCACTGAGTCACATTTTCTACTCCACCTTTGGTTTGCAAAAAGGTACCCAGAGAGGTCTGGACATGCTGGGTGCTGGACGTCAAGGAGCTCTCCAAATCCCACTGCTGAGAAGCACCCACAGATGGTGCCTTGGGCTGAGCACAGGGTGCAGCCGAACACACTCACCCAGAGTGATCAACTAATGCTCCCCGGGAGCATCGCAGCCTGACGCTTTCCCCCTCCTTTTCCATCCGTGCTGGGCCAGGAGCTGCATGCTGGGATGTGCCACAACTCCTTTCATCAGCTGCTTGTTTTTAGGGGCTGTTTTTTGCTGGCAGAGCATTCCCAGCATGCTACGCTCAAAGCAAGCCAGGAGAGAGGCGCACAGCTTTGCCGACCAGAACAAATCAGTTCCCTGCCTGAGGCTTTGCTCCAGAGCCTGTTGAAACCAGAAGGGTTTTTCCAGCTTCCAAGCGGGCCCTGGTGTGGGCTGGTGGCGGCTCTGCTGGTTTGCAGCTGGAGCAGCACCAGGTTCAGCACATGGGCCAGCGATGCCCCTGCTCCCACACAGCTGCCTGGAGGACGATGGGGACAGGATGTTTTGTTTGGAAACAAACTCATCACCATATCCCAGCTCTGCCCTGCAGCAAGGAGGTGATTCCCACTAGCAGCCTCCACAAAACCAGCACATGCTCCCCATCCTTTTGGCCATAAAAGATGCCTGGCTTGGGTCCCCAAGGTCCTGCTGCTCCAGCCCAGCAAATCATCAGCTGGACCAGATCCATCCTGAAAGATGGCTGAGAAATAGGGAAGAGGAGCATGGAGAGATCCAAGGATGAGCAGGGAAAGAGACAGATGGACTCCTTTTAGGACAGTTGTCACCTACAGCCATGGGACAGACCCTGATGATGTTGCCACCAGAGCCATGTTCCAGTCCCTGCCACCTTCAGTGGTAGAGTCAGTGCTGGTGCTGTGGGACAGGTGGTCCCTTTGAGGCTTGAGGACACCCCAGTTTGCACAGGCTGGACCTGGAGCCACGGTGTCACTCCCTGACAGGCACTTACCCAAACCCTCGTGTGGCTCACAGGGACCTATGGTGTTGTAGCAGGCAGGCAGAGGTGATGGGCAGCTCCCGGAGTCGTGTGCTGGCCCCACTGGCCATGACAATGACAACGGGGATGGGGCTGCATGCTGGAGAGGGGCATTGAGCCTGGAGAGGTGCGGGATGGCACATCCTGGGCACGGCAGCAGCACTGGGGAGTGAGAGGCTCTCAGAGAGCTCCCAAACCACCCGGCCATGGAGCTTCCAGCCAGGATGGTACAGCGGGGGCCCAAGGGCAAACAGCACCCTCCTTCCCAGCCCTCCCTGCCCAGCACGGACAGGCAGGGGCTCCTCTGCCCTCTGTCACACACACTAAATCCCCCAGGATGCCCAGCCCTGGCCGCTTGGAGCCTGCCAGGTGTTTGAGCAGCAGTGCCAGCATACCAGGCACAGGCTCCTGGCTCCCACTTGGGTGCACAGAGTGACCTCAGACAAATTTCTCCGCTTTTCTAAAATTCATTACAGTTGTGAACTAGGGGCAGCCCACCTCCCTGGGCCAGACATGCCTGGAAGCCCAGGGGTAGCCTGGCATTCCCCCCTTGCCAGGGCTGCCAGCCCCTTGCCACCAGGCTCCAGCCCCATAGCATCTCCCAGTCTCTGGGCTTTCACCCCCCTCAGCTTCCCAAAAACATGGGGTGAGCTCAGGAGCCAGATAAGCCACTTAGCAGCAGCACCAATTAGCTGTAATAAAAAAATTGCAGTTAATTTTTTTTAATGTCTTGCCAAAATGAGCCAAAAGAGATGAAGTGAGTGGGGCAGTTTGACATCTCCATAGGCTGGGCTGAGCTCCTCTTCCCATCTCCCTGCCTGGCCTTGCAGGGACCAGTGGTGGCTTCAGGCTGGATGCTTGGCTCCTGCCCAGGGACACAGCTCCCCACAGCCTTCTGTGTCTCCGTGTCCCCACCTGGGGACGTGGAGCAGTTTTTTTGTGTATCTTTTGTTTCCAGGGTAGGGAAGTGGGTAGCCTCCCTCTGGGGAAGGGTTAGCTGTTTCTCCTCAGGAAGGTTTGATTTCCACACATCTCCCATGGCAGGATTAGTTGTGGCCTCCAAAAATCTTCATGAGGTGAGTCAGCAGGAGCTGGTGGCACCTCAGAACACTGCCTGGGGGTTCAACTGCTGTGAGCAGGGGCCACGACCTGACAGAGAAGGGTTCGGCTCCTCTGCAACATCTCAGGGTCCCCCCAGCCCCTGTGCCTGGCTCACGGTGGGGCTGGCAGCTTCTGCCCATGCCCCAGCCCTGCCCTGGGGACAATGTGCTGAGCAGGCTGAACGCCAGGTGCTCTGCTCACACCGTCCTGCCGGGCCACATGGCCAGTGTAGGTGCTGGGCCATGGCCAAAGACAGGGCTGAGTCCAGCTTGGGACGAGGAGGCCGGGAGGCTGCAGCCCCCCCCGAACTCAGAATGCTGCCCGGTCCGCTGACACCAGTGGCCCTGTGGCACAGCAGGGTGCTCGGTGCCCCTGCCCTGGTGGGTGCCCCCGGGGCGGTGGGTCCGGGGCAGCAGCAGCAGGCACACCTCGGAGGAGGAGCAGCCCTGCCTTTCTCACGCTGGGGCAGCCCGTGCCAGCACATGCTTAGTCACTGGTAAATCCCAGCCGAGATCTGCTCTGCCCTCTGTGAAATGGGTCTTGGCTGCACCCCCGCTGAAGCAATCCCGGCGCTCGGGAGCCATGGCGGGCGCGCTTTCCCACGGCAGCCCGGCCCCCAGCGCCCCGTGTGAATCAGCCCCTTCCCGGGCAGCGCCTGGTGCCCTGCACGGCACCCGTGAGCGCGGCCAGGCGAGCGCGTCCCCGCTCCGACCCCCTCAGCAGCAGAGGCGGCGAGCCTGGTGCCGAATTCATGTTCCCTGGGCAGAGGGGCACGGCAGTGACACCTCCCCTGCCTCCCCGGGCTCTGCTTGCCATGTCCACGGCCAGGAGGAGGAGCAGGTGCAACTCATCTCGGATGAAGCCGTGGTCCCTACTGCAGCCCCTCAACTGTTGTCCCCTCTCCCTGTGCCTGTCTGTCCATCTTGACCGAGGTGCTGCACCCCAGTGTGGTGCAGCATCCCCCCCACATCCACATGCTCCTGCCCCAGGATCTCAGGCCAGCATCCAGAGGGACACTGCAGCCCAACCTGCTCTGTGCTGTCGCCACCAATAGCTGGGACATGCGGATTAGGAGTGATGCCATTGGACTGGGACTGTGGTGGTGACACAGCAGGAGAGCTGGTGCAGATCTGCGGTCCCTGAGCCCAGCAAGGTGCTTGCCACAAGCCCCAGCAGCCTAAGCCACCCTGCAGTGAGGCTCTCCCTGCCTGTGCCGCTGAGGAGGATGAGGCAGGTGAGATGTCCTTTTGCAATGCTGGCAGCCCAGCCGGCGCCTTGTTTTTGTTTAGGATGATCCCTGCCTCTCCTAGCCCTCCTGGGTGGGGATTTCACCAGCAGTGACGCACGAAACTCCCAGGACTCGAGGGACTGGATGCTTCAGCCTGGAGCTCTGGAGCCATCTCAGCATCCCATCCTCTTTCTGAGCCTCCACCCAGGGAGCTGAGAAGCTCAGAGAAAACTCAAGCCCAGCATATAGCAGGAGCCAAACGTTCTGGGACCCAAAAGGGCCACAGGAGCCAGTGTGAGCTTGGCTGAAGCCAGGACTGTGAGCTCAGGTGGACATCCATAGGCTGGTACTCAAAACACATGGAAGATGAGCAGTTCAGACAGCACTGGAGTCAGTTTTGCTCCTTCCTCTGATATCCCTGAAAGCTGCATCTCAAAAGTTCTCTGAGAGCCACCTTGGTGATGCTGAGCTCTGCCCAGAGGAGCCATCCCTGAAACAGCCCCTGGGCCTGAGGGCTCCTTCCTCCTGCTCTGCTGACAAACGTCATAGGCCAACGTCACCAAGGGATCTCCTTGGCAGGGGTTTTACCAGTGAGACACAACCCTCTGCCTGGAGAGCTCCTGACTTGGGAAATCCTCAGTGCACCAAACCTGCTTTAAAGGACAACAGTGCCCGGTGTGAACTCTTTGGGGCAACTCAGGGCAGCTCATGTCAGGACAATTCCTTGGGTGTCTTCTGCTCGCCATATCACAGGACTACTCAACAGCCACCTGCAGTGATATCTCTTTTCCTACTCAACGCCTACCCTCTCCTCTTTCTCCCTCTCTGAGATGGATATCATCTGGTGAAAGGGCCACTCCTCCGGATGGAGGTTGCAACTCTCACTTTGGTTGTGAAAGCACAGCCTTTGAGCATCCAAGAGTTTCTTGCAGGGATGTATCGAGACTTGAAATATCCCCAGATTGCAGGATGCCCAGGCTCAGCACAGACTGCCCACAAGCAGCCTCCAAACTCAGGAGTCCTGGGTAGATGGATCTGCCTCCACAGACCTCCTGCCTACCAGCCAAAGCAGAGAGTGCCTAGAAAGGTGAGAGATGGTGGGAAGGGCAGTGAAAGAAAACCAGGTAACAACTTAGCAGATTTTAAGCATAGGTCTGGAACCAATCGTGATCATCTGCCCACGTGTCTATTTTCTCATACTTTTCCCAAGCGTCTCCAGTTCCCCCTCTCTGCGTGCACAGCTTTGACCTTCAGACACTCTCCTCTTCCTCCAACACCACTCTGTCCTGCAGCACCTTCAAGGTCCTTGCATAAAGAGCAGAAACTCAGCAATTCAACCCCCTGGAGCCTCCCCACACCCTCTGGGTGCAAAGGCCTCCTCTGGTCCCTCCCTGGGGACAGTCATCCCTCCAAGAGGATTTTCAGAGAGCAACTGGCTGGGCTGTTTCCTTTCCCTTTATGTCAAGAGCTTTTCACACTGATCTTCTGATTACCAGTACGTGGGAATCATAAAGGTAGACATCGCTGCTCCTGTTTTGCTGCAAATGGTCCCATGTCTGCCCTTGGACACTAGCAAACTCACTGCAGCAGCACAGGAAGCACTCGGGTGTGTTAGCCTGGTCCTTCCGGGAGCAAAGGCTCTCAGTGCACACGACAGCCTTGAATGACTACCAGCACCAGGGCAGCCCTGTCTGCCAGCAGCATGGTGAGAGACATGCTGGGAGGTGGACTGTGATGCTCCTACCAGGAATTCACCTTGGGCATCCTCCACCAGACCTGCCTGCACATCCAGCACCGGGATTTTTATGGCCATCTGAGCTCAGTAACATGCTAGCAGTAGAAACAAAGCTGCTGGTGGGATCCTGGCATCATCCAGGGGCACTCTGGTTCACAAAGAGGGAAGGGCTCTGTTTATTGAATCATTAACATCACTTCCCTCATTGTCAGCCAGGTACTCTGAGAGGTCTCTTAGGCAAGTGCTGACCTAGCCCAACCCTGCTAAGCTGGTAAGATGACATGGATCCCATGCCAGCCTGGTACTGCGTTCCCACTGCTTTCTCTGCTCCCGCTTTGCTATTAGTCATCCTTTTCTGGAAGGTTTCTCATGCATAATAAAGTGTTTCAACACTTGCATAAGCCAATTCTTCTCATCAGGAGTGACCTGCTGCATTTCCCAACGCTTTCCCTAGGCAGTCCTTCCAACTGCCATGAAATACGGAGTTAAAACACGAAGTTTTCTATCCCCCTCGAGGCAAAAGGTGTGGGAAATCGAACAGATAAGAATGCCTTTAATTAGTATCATTTGCATAAGCTCTGGGAAAGGCTCACCTGACAGCTACAATGGCCTTGCTTGTCTGGGAGCACCAACCACAGGCTGAAACGGGTAGATTAGTGGAGCTCCTCTGACAGGGGAGATAGTGAGAGCAGGAGGTCAGGGTGATGGAGCCCCAGAGGCTCCATGGGTACTCCAGCTCCTACTGGCTCCTCATTAGGACAGCCCAGCTTCCCTTGGCTTCTTGTCTCCTCCCAGTTTGCAGCTGCTCTGAGCAAAGATACAACTTTTGGGTTGTGGGGGGTGTCCATCAGTTCCCCTGGAGAAGGGCAGGGATGGGAAGAGGAGAGGAAGCACAAGCACATCCCTGGATAACATGTGGAGGCTGTCAGAACGGGCCTGGCGTCTGGCAAGGGATGGGCCCAGGCTGTGAGCTCTCTGGTTTTCGCTCCCCTCAGTGCACATGTGCTCCCTCAAGTGCAGACGCTGCAGGTCCTCAACCACAAACCCCATCCCGCCGCTGCCTCGCCACCACTGCCGTGGGGAGTCAGTGACACGGAAAGCCCTTTTCAGCACCTCAAGGCCTTTGCAGTGATGAGAATGTCACCCGACATTGCATCTAAACCCACATGCAAAGCTAAATTTCCCAGGGGAAAAAAAATGATGCTCAACCCCCCTCCCACCACATATATCCCCCTGCGGATCCCTCCAGCTGCCTCTCAGTCATCTCAAGTCTCACTTGCTCATTTTGCCTCCCAGCTGGGCTGTGAGCTGCCGAGATGAGGGCTGAGGCCCTCCAGAAAGCTGACGTTGCCAAAGCACCCTTGACCCAACCTTCACTGTAGCCACAAGCCCTGTTTATACAGCACCCAGCACAGCCAGGTACTGCTCTGGGACAGGCTCCCAGCGCTCACAGCAAGTTTAATAACAAAGCCAAACCAGTAATAACTGCCTCATAACAAGGTTACACAGCATCCCTGAAGCCTTGGCTTTAGGGTGAGCTCTGTGCCAGGAGCTGCCAGAGCCAGGGTGTGAGCTGTCCCTTCCCACCCTCCTGACTGTGGTGTCTCTGCTCCTCCAGCCCTATGCCAGCACCTTCCTGCCTCATAAATGTGCTTTATATCTAACCTGGGGTGAGGGTTAACCCCTCCTGAGTGTGCAAACCTGTGCTGTGCTGCTCCAGGGCACACACCTCCTGCTCCAGTCTGCTCCTGAGACATCCCAAGGGAGCCTGTGTCACAGCAGCAGACTGGTTAACTCCCCCAGCTCTCTGCAATGCAGCTCATTGCTGCTCCTCTTTATCAAGCTACTTTGTTTTATCCAGCTAGAGGTGAGACCTCAGCTCTTGGACAGAGGATGCTGGAGGCTGATGAATCTGTGGGCTGGAAAAAACAACCCAACCCAAGCTCTGGCATCACCCAGCACTGGAAACAGAGCAAAGAGCCACATCCTGCCAGCTCATATTCCAAAGGATCTCATCCCAAAACTAAAATGCAGGTGGAATTCTGGCTACCAAGCAACCCCAGACCTTCAGGAGCATCACGTTTTGGCACCAGAAATGGAAAAGGTCATGGAAATACACTTTCTGCCTGTGAGAGTCAGAGCCCTGGAAAATGCAAAGGGATGAAGCTTTTCTCCCCACAGAGAAGCCCACGTCCAGGTCATTAACAGCCAGGCACTGCTCTTCCTCACTTGCTGGCCATGCTGTAAGCTGGGTTCCTGCCTGACCCAGGTCCCATGAATCCCCAGTGTTCCCAGTGCAGCACGTGAAGCCTCAGCTCCGCTGCTGCACCTTCTCCCAGTTATGCTCCGTCCTCGGCTCCCAAGGCTGAACAAGCTTTAGGAAATTGTCTTTATTCCATATTTAACCAACAGCTACCATTATTCCCACTCCTTCTGGCTTTCCCTGGCAGCTGAGGTCCTGGGACCAGCTGTATAACGTATCTCAGGGGTTTCTCCCCCTGCCCCGTGCTCAGCCCTCGGACCTGTGCATGGCTGGAATTTGTGCCCTCAGCTCTCTACTTTTCCCCAGAATAGACTTCAGCCCTGTACAAGTGGCTGAGGCTGCCCTTGGCCAGGTGGCTGCCTGGCTCTGCTCCTCCATGGCCATCTGGTCCTCAGGCATCTTGCTGCCTCCTCCTCTGCCTTCCCTGGGAAGCCCTGTGGATGCCCCAGGCTCGTACCCCAGGCCAGTGCAGCAGCCCAAGGGGACGTGGGGGTGTGGGCAGAGGCAGAACTAGGGAAGTTGGGCTCATGTTTCAGCTTCTATTTTTATCTGGGAACCCAAGTCTGCCCGGGGTGCTATGCAGAGGCCTCCAGGGGACCACTGCCTTCTCCAGCTGGAGCCAGATACCATCAGAGCACTACCTGCCCTTCCCTGTCAGCATGCCAGACCTCCAGGCAGAGGACAGTATCATCTGAGGCACCGGGACATCCTGCCTGGCTCATGGTGTGGTGTGGCAGGAGGGCAGGAGCTGGGGAGCAGCTCTGCAGGCCAGGCTCCCCTCGCCTCCAGCTGCTTAGGGGCCGGGAACACACACATATCTCAGTTAATCCTTGCAGCCGCAGAACAGCCCTCTCACACTGTCACCAGGCCACCACCCAGGTCAGCTACCAGGTGCTGGGGTCCCTTCTCAAGCCTGGCCTTAAATCTGTGCCAGGGGAGTAGGATGCTTCGCACCTGGGATCAGCCCTGCTTCCCCTGACCCACTGAGTGCTCTGCAGGAGCCAGTGCTGAGGATCTGGGGCTGCAGCAGCTCCACCACTTTTTATTTGTTAAAGCAGAAAACCCGATATAGCGGACGGGGCTGCAGAAAAATGGAAACATGAGCTGCCTGAGCCTGAGAAGCTTGTGTGTAGCTGCAGGTTGGCCAGGGCAGACACTGCCCTTACTGACATGAAAGCTGGCTCCCCGGTGAGGGGACATGGTTTTGGAGCCCACTCCATCGTCCTGGACAATGACAGCGAGCAAGAGGGCACAGCCGGCAGGAGGTGAACCCCCCATCCCGGCAGGCAGCGCCTGCTGCTTTAATTGGGGCGAGAATAGGAGGGGCAGAACACGGGAATATTTAAAAAAAAAAAAAAAAAAAAAAGGGTGAGAAAGGAAATCTGAGCGAGGCCTGGAGCAATCTACCCAATCCAGCGGAAACAATGGCCCAGGAAGAAAAACCAGTTCCTACACATAAGGTAGAATAGGCTGGGAACGCTGGAGGAGGGGCGGGAGGCTCCCGCTCCCAGCGCAGAACAAGCCGGGCATTATGCGGCTGCGCTGCCCGGGGCACGGTGCCCCTTCCCGGGGGTGGGGGACCCCTAATCCTGGTGTGTTGAGCTGGGCTGGCACCCACCCCCAGGGATGAATAGCCAGGAACAGCAGCTTACTCCCGCTCTGGGGCTGGTAGCGCTCAGCACCCAGGCGGGGCCGGGCTGGGTTTAGCATCAGAACCGGGCTCAGCTCCCTGGTTTAACTCAGCTGGGCTCAGCAACTGGTCTGAGATTAGACCTGAAAACGGGATTAGACCTCAGGCTGGGATTAACCCACACTTTGAGATTAGCTCCCAGGCTACCTTCACCCCAGTGTGGGCTCACCCCCAGGCTGGGCTCACTCCTAGGCAGGGTTTATTCCCAGGATGGGCTCATTTCCAAGCTAAGCTCACCCCCGGGATGGGTTGATCCCCATACTGAGCTCAGCCTCAGGATGAGATGAACCCCAGTCTGAGCTCACTCCCAACATGATATCATCCCCAGGCTGAGCTTACCCTCTGAATGGGCTCATCCTTAGGCTGAGCCTATCCCCAGACAGGGCTCACCCACAGGCAGAGCTCACCCCCAAAGGGCTGCAGAGCTGGGCTCCCCCAGGCTGATGGGGGGCAGATCCCAGACAGGTGCCCATCATGGAAGTGGCATTGTTGCTGTCATCTTGGCCACCTCCTCACCTGCCCAGCCCCCACTGTGGGTTGCTCACTGTCCTCTGGGCAGCACCTCCTAGCAGCAAACCCTCAGCTTTGGGATGGGGAAAGTCCAGATGGATAAACCAGTTACAGCATGGTTCAGTGCCTTGTCCCCTGCCCTGGCCACAGACATGGGTTCTGGATCCATCCCCTGGGCTGTGTAGCAACAGTTGGGATGTGCCAGGGGGTTACATTCCCCACAGCTGGGAGGGCCAGAGAGTTTCATTTTGAAGCAGAATCTTAAACTCTGCTAAAATCAAACCGACCCCATGCTCCTCACCATGAGCTGCAGGGACTTTCTTGTGCCTGAGGATCTGAATTTCCTCCAGCCCTGTCTCTGCAGATGAGTCTGACTGCACCCAGAGCTGCTCCCACAGGGTCCCCACTTGGGGGACAAGCCCCAGCCTCCTGGAGGGCTGAGTGGGATCCATCCCCGCAGTACCCGCTGTGGGGGACCAGTCAAGGCTCCCTGCCAGCCTGACTAACCTGCCATGAGCCAAACAGTTCACAGTGCCCCACAAACCCCTCCCTGCTCACCCTGGCAGGGCTGGGGTATCTGCCTGGTGAGGAGGCAGCCACCTGCCTGCACTGGGACCTGGCCTGGCTCAGGGTGTGCACAAGGAGCCAGAGAGGGAGGGCAAAGCTGTTCCCTGCACATTTTTCTGCTTTGACACACTCTTGAGGCTTCATCTGGGGTGTTGGCTCTGAGCCTGCACCCACAGGGCCCCACATCCTCCAAATACCTGGCAGGGCACAGTGCAGGATGACTGTGTGGGGCAGGCAAGGGGATGTCTCACTGTGTTTTGGAGGGTGCCCTGCAGGGTGGCTGCTCCTCTCATTGGGCAGCACCATTCACCTCCAGTCTGGCCCCCACTCTGATCAGCCCCACTCCTATCACCTCCAGTCTGGTCATCCCACTCCAACATGTATTCACCACCAAGCTCTTCCCTGACCTCTCCTTTCCCTCCTTTCCCTCTGCCTTTCTGCCTTGGGAGGTATTTCTAGCCAGATGTTTTTTCTCCATCACTTTTGGCGTAACCCTTCTCAGAGCTCATCACAGCAACCCCGCAAAGAAGCCACTTCTCTCTTCAGCCGCTTCTGAGTCCTGATATCACCCTTCACAACCTTCTCCTCTTAAACTTAGCATAATCCATCCAGTCCTTTTGAACCATTCTTGCTCCCCCCCTCAAAGGGTTTGCACCAACTGTTTTACTTCTGGGGAGAGGCTGAGCTGGCAGCAGCCTTCCAGTAGCCCTGTAAGGGCAATGACAAACTTTTGCCCTTTGCTTCTGTTCAGCCCTACATCAAACACCACCGTGAGCAGGGACAGCCCACAAGCAAACCCATTTGCATCACTCACAGTGGCAGTGACGAGGCAAGGAGCAGCATCTCGGTGGAGATCCCTCAGCTCCGGGCTGTCCCATCACAAGACAGTCCAAAACTCCCATTCCAGCCTGGAGGTGCAGCCCTGCAGGGCAAATCCACCTGCACGCGGAGGGACAATGGCTGCAAGCAGATGGGACACTGCAGCACAGAAGGGGACAATGCTGGGGACAGTGGGGAAGGAACCTCCTGCAGTGCTCCTGCTGCCCCAGGGGTTTCCATCCTGCCCCTCAGCTCTGTGTGGTGTGTGACAGATCATACTCTAGACATGTTTGACACCAGATTGTGTACCCAGGACCCTGAGCCCACCGAGATGGTGATGGTTCCCAGCAGGCTGCTGGGGGCAGGTTGCTCAGAGAGGCTGTGGCTGCTCAATCCCTGGAAGCGTCTCAGGACAGGTTGGATGGGGCTTGGAGCAACACAGGATAGTGGAAGGTGTCCCTGCCCATGGCAGGGGGGTAGAATGAGATGAGCTTTAAGGCCCCTTCCAACCCAAAACAGCTTCTGATTTTATGATCCTGCTGCAGCACCCCGCAGCCCCCAGGCAGACCGGCTGTGCCACTGGTGCTGGAGGAGGTGTTTGGCTCCCCAGCCCAGCTTTCACTGCTGAGGCCATGGGTTGTGGCCAGATAGTGTCCCCAGAACATGGGCCACTGATTTATCCTGGCCTCATGCAGTGTCTGGCACCGATTCTCGCCTTGGGGTGGTCCCCATGAGTGTGGAACTGCTCCAAAAGCTGTCACTACTGGGCAAAAGAGAGGAGGGAGGGAGCCAGGTGGGAAGGGCAGATCCCACCCTGACAGGGTAGGAAAGGGCTGCAGAACCCTATCCTTGGCCAAGGAGGGCTCTGGGAACAAGCTGGGGCTCAGAAGGTGCCATGGACCATGCCATCCTGGCACTGGCCACTAGCCCTGATGGGGACATCCCTGAGCCAAGGACTCCTGTGGCCTTGGGGTTATGGGCAGTGGGCAGGGGGGCTGCTCACAGGCAGCCCACAGGCAGGTGAGGAGGAGGAGGAGCACTCAGCAGGTGGAGGCAGTCCCTGCCTGCCAGCCCCACACTGTGGTGGGTTCTTTGCCCAGTGTCTCACTCAGGTGTGCCAGGAGCTGGCAGCCACCCCTCTGTGCCACAGTCTGGACCTGCTGGATTCACTTCTCCCCAGGACACTTTATGTCCCATGTGCCTTTCCCACTGCACTGCCCCCTGGGTCTCTCCTGGCAGTTTTTCATTGTCGCTCACTGGCAAGAGGAAATGTGCAGCTGCTCTTCACTTCTGACTGGAGAAGCCACTGCCAGTGCCGAGTAACCCTGACCATGTCCTGGCTGGCAGCCCTGCAGCTTCCAAAGCCCCTCCAAAGGCAGACTCCAGCCCCACCAAACCCATCTTCAACCCCCAGGACGCTGGGGAGAGTGCTGGGGCCACAGCCCAAGAGTGTCAGATCCTTCCCTCACATGAGCAGAGCTGACACACGCCCCGGAGCAGTGGGTGCTCTTGCAGGTTCAGCACACATCATGGACATCTCCAGCCCATGCAGGCCCCCAGCCTGGGGCTGGGCACTGCCCCTCTGCAGAAGCTGTGGCTCAGCCTCACTGTCCCTCACTGTGGCACCAGGGCTGCTCTCTGTTAGCCTTGCAGACCCTCAGTAGCACTTCTTTCCTTGGTTCCAGCCCCAACAGGGCTCAGCAGTGCCCAGGGAAACACTATGGAGGCAGCAGCTGCACAGATGTTCCAGATTTGAAAGGCCACTAGGTCACTGGAGGCCCCAGGTTGGGAGCAGAGCCACCTGTGAGCCACTGGTTCACAGTATCATGGAATTCAGAATATCCTGAGCTGGAAGTGACCCATAAGGATCATCGAGTCCAACTCCTGGCCCTGATCAGGACATTCCAACCATCCCACTCTGTCCCTGAGAGCGCTGGCCAAACAATCCTGGAGCTCTGGCAGCCTTGGGGCTGTGACCACTGCCCTGGGGAGCCTGTTCAGTGCCCACCACCCTATGTGGAAGAACCCTTTCCCAATAGCCAGCCTAAACCTCCCCTGACAGTTTCACCTGATCCTGTAACTGGTCACCAGAGAGCAGAGATCAGTGCCTGCCCCTCCACTGTTCCTAACAGCCTCTGCTGATGGATCCCCCCAGCCTCCCCAGGCTCTGCTGTCCTTGCAGCTCAGGATGTAACTCGAATCCTCCCTCCTGTGAATTCAGAATTGTCCTCATCCTCATGAAGAGCTCAAGAATCCCACACTCTCACCCGCACCAGCTCAGGCCAGGGCTTTTGGGAGAGAGTTGCTTTTGGTGCAGATCCTGAACATCTCACCGGGCCATGGGGGCTGGGGAACCTTCCAGGGAAATGGAGCAGCAATGGAGAGCAGCATTCCCAGCACAGAGGGGCTCAAAGGGACCACTACCTCCTTTGAGAACAGCCATCTGCACCTCAGCCTAAGGGAAAACACCAGCTCTTGTAGAGCTTCTCCAAAAGGCTCCCCCCAAAAGTCTCAGAAAGAAGCCATGTGAGCTGCAACCTGGGACTCACAAGAGGAAAGTCCCAGGGGCAGTGTGGGGGACGAGCTGCTGTGCCTGAGCAAGGACAAACCGCAGGAGACCTCAGGCACCTATTCCCCATGTTCCCAGACTGACAGCTCCCAGATATGCTAACATGACCCCAGCGTGTCGGTGACATGTGGGGTCACCGTGGTGTGACAGCGGGGCCCAAACACCTCCACGGCTCCTCACCCCAGCAGGGGGGACGGGGAGTGATCTAGAGCATCACATGCTTGTGTCAACACACAGAAAAGCTAAAAAGGGGCAATAATGTAGAAATGTGGCATTTTTTTAGGCTCCTCTGGACCCAAGGGACTTGCTCTCTACTGTTTCAGTGGCCAATTAGAGGAGGCAAAGCTGGATTAGATGACAGGAAGAGGGATCTGACCCCACCACACATGGGTTTGTCCTTTTGTTGATGGGTAGGACGTGGGCAGGTGAGTGATGCCAAAACTGTAATTCCACCCCGCAGAAAAAAATACCTGTGAGTGGAAAATGCTGATGGGCAATTTGTGGGGTGAAGTCGGGGGAGAAAGGTGTGTGCTCCATTCCTTGCATTCCTCCCCAGCTTCCTTGGGGCAGCTGCTGTGCTCCCCAGGGCCTACCAGGTGCCCGGGGGATGATTGAGAGGGCTGAGCATCCTGTCCTGCTACCTCGCTGCCTCCACCAGCTGGGCAGGGTTGAGCATCTTCCCTTCCCAGTGCAGGGGCAGAGGAAGGGGACGGAGGCCTGAATCCTGCTGGGATCTGAGAAATGAAGTCTTTGATCTATGTGGGCAGCACTTTCAGAAGCACCTGGGTGAGGGACCCAGGTACCATCCCACTGAACCCCAGTGTCCCGCCACGCTCACGGTTGTCACATTGCATCCCTATGGCCATACCAGAGCAGGGCAACTCAGGCTCAAACAAACATCCAAGCACAGCTGGAGAGATGTCCTCTCCTCCAGACACCTCACACTGCCCTCTCTCCTACAGCCCCAACCTGAAGAGCAGAGGAGAAGCCCTGGCGTGGCTGCGCGCTCCGTCCCCGCGGCGTCCTGGCTCCCTCCCGGGCACCGCGCGAGGGCACCGCGCCAGCAGCTAATGGGAAAGTTCAGGGTCGGGGCGAGCCGTGGGGAGAGGCACATAAAGGGCTCTTTGTGCCGCAGGTCTCCCCCGGCTCCGCGCGTACAGGCGCGCGGCTCAACAACAAAATGCAGTCCAGAAATATGACAAGACATCTTTTTCCCAGGCTGCTGTTAAACTCTAATTAAACATTTCAGCACACTTGAGCGAGGGAATGTCTGCTTCTCAGGCCCGGGTCATCTCAGCTGGAAAATATCCCCTCCGGTGTGAATGGGCTGCTGCAGGTTGACTCAGAAAAGATGCTCCTTGGGTGTAGAGATGATGTGAACCCACACTGCAGAGTGGACAACCTGCTCCTATGCACCACCCTCCGTGCCAGCAAGGGTCCAATGCTGCCCCTCTCTCTTGAGAAGGGGTTCAGTTCAGGCTGGAGCAGCTGCAGAAGGGGCCCTGCAAACAGGTCCACCCCAGGCAGTAGTGGGAAATCGTTCTCCCTTGTACTGTCACTTGACAGGCCCTTGTCCAAAGTCTCTCTCCAGCTCTCTAGGAGTCCTTTTAGGCACTGGAAGGGGCTCTAAGGTCTCTCCAGAGCCTTTTCTTCTCCAGGCTGAACACCCCGAGCTTTCCCAGCCTGTCTCCATAGCAAAGGCACTGCAGTCTCCATGGCCTCCTCTGGACTTGTTCCAGCAGCTCCATGTCCTTATGTTGGGGACCTCAGAGCTGGAGGCAGCTCTGCAGGTGAGGTCTCACCTGGGAGAAGCAGAGGGGTAGAATCCCCCCCTCAGCTGCTGACCCCATATTGTGGGATGAGCCCAGGACATGGGGGGTTCTGGGAGGCCAGTGCATGTGGCCAGAGCATGTGTTGAGCTTCTCATCCACCCACACACCCAAGGCCTCCCCTGCGCTGCTCTCAATCCCTTCTCAACCCAGCCTGTATTTGTGCTTGGGGTTGCCTCAAACCAAGTGCAGGAATTTACCTTTGCTTCCCTCTGGGTTCTGTGGGGCAGAGGATAGCCCAGCCCCATGAGCAGCCTGGAGCCTGGCCCTGCTCCCCCAAGAGGGGTTTCCTGCATGCTGGGCACCCTGTGGGAGTGTGCCCCACTGGAGAGGACAGGGAGGCACTGCCACTGGCTTCCTGTCACTGTGGGAACCAGAGCACACACCCTTCAAGTGATGCTGTCAGAAAATCTAGTGAGACTGGAACTGTCATCCTGCTACTTTAAAGAATAAAGGAGAAAGAAAAGAGCATGGAAGAGCTGAGCAAGGAAGCCAGGTGCTGCTGGGAGCGAGGAGGCCTGTAAGACAGCAGACGGGGGCACAATGGCTTGGAGATCCCCCCTCAGATCACCTAGATGGCCAGGATGGGTCTGATGATGCTAAGCTGGCACGGCCCTGTGAGCCCCGCAGGAGCCAGCCCTCCACATTTTTGGCCATTATTTGTAGTAATTCCCCAGCACCTTGTTTTTAGCAAGCACAGACCATACTCCCAAAAAATTCCACCCCGATGCTCTGGTGTCTGACCTAGTCTTGTGGAGGGGACATGGTGGCCCTGAGCTGCTGCTTTGCAGCCTCCCCTGTCCCACCTGAGCACGGCCCAGCAGAAGCCACACAACAAGGACAGGAGGTGCTGGGGACTGGGAAGCTGCTGGTTTCCCACAGGCAACCTCAGTGTCAGAACCAGGTCACCTAGAAAAGGGTTACTTAAAAAATGTGCCATTTCTGAGATCAGTAAGTAGTGGAAAGTGGAGTGACAGGCAAGCAATGACACTTGTAATTTGGCATCCCATGGCGTGGAATTTGGCAGAACTGGTCTCTCCTGCTCTGAGGACATTCCAGCTCCTGCATGGGCAGTCTGAATTGAACTCCCTCAATACACACAGAACTCTTGGATTTAATACAGCTCACCCCCAGTTAGACAAACAGCAGCAGCTCCTGGGGGAGGCTTCATCCAGCCCCCAGCCACTGCCAGCACCAAAGCTCCTCCCACTGTGCAGGCAATCGCCCCTGCAACCCCTCACCCTGGTGTCGGGGCTGCCCTTGCTGGATGCTGTGACCCCTAAGAAAACAGCAACACCAACCTATATCTGACCCCCCCACCCCGGGATGGCACGTGGCTGTAGATGCCTGGCAGCCCTGGAGGGGGTCACAGACACCTGCAGGGCTGTCTGCAGGTGGCACGACCTCACAGGGTTTGTCCCCCTCCTTCGCTGCCGTGGGATGGTGTGTGTGAGGCTGGATTTAGCAAGAAATCTTGACCTTTCTAGGAAAAGTAAGGCAGGCAGCAGGGCCCTTAAATCCTCCCCGTGCAGCACCTGGGCTGTGCTTCACTGCCCAGGCTTTGTGGGACATATCTGTCCCTGAACCCTGATCCACTGAGGATGCCCCCGGTGGCACCGTGAGCCCCAGTCCTGGCACAGACACGGCGAGGGAAGTGACAGCCACGGGGACGCAGACTAAGGGCACCCACCACCCGGGGGCTCACACCCACAACCCCGCACACCCGCCCCCGGGGGCCCTGTCCCCACCAGACACCACGACCCGCAGCCTCCCCGCGGTGCCCGTAGCGAGGGACACCGTGACACCGTGAGCCAGTGACAGGGAGCCAGGTCCTGAATTATTGTCCGACTGTTTCCCAGGCTCTTCCGCCGGCTGCGAGGACGCGTATGCCGATAGGGTGGGATCGGGGTGCGAGAGGGAAGCGAGGACAAAGGCGTTGCACCGCGCTCCTTCTCCTCTTCCTCCTCCTCCTCTTCCCTGCTCTTGGCAAGGCAGGGGGACTCCGGCTGGGAAGGGAAAAGGTTCCCAAGGCGAAGGTGTTAAATACCCTTCTCCCGTGCTGCTGTCACCTCATAGTCTCCGGGGTGTGAGAATCAGACTCTATTATCCCCTCATTAGGAACTAACATACTGTACTAACCTTTTCACATGAAAGCTACGCTCTGTTCGCCAACAAAAGCCGACGCTTGGTTCCCAGGAGTGGGAAAAACCCAACCCCACTGCACTTAGCGGGGGCGCCGCGGCCAGCCCTCCCCGCCGGCTCCCAGACCCCGCCAGTCCTGGGCGGTGCGCTGGGGGTGGAAGGGGCTCTGTGAGTGGGGGGTCAGCCGGGCACGCAGCCCTGGTGGGGTGGAGCTGGACAACCATCCCCGGGACGAGGGGTCCTTCTTCCAGCCCCCGAGATGGTTGAGGTGGCCCTTGCCTGCCTCCCCTTGCAGAGGGGGGGATGGGGCTGTAGGTGGGGGTGAAAGGGGGACTCCCTCCCCTGGGGTTTATGCTGCAGGGAGCCCGTCTCCATGAAGGCACGCTGCCCTGGCTGTTCCCTGGACAGGGCTCCCCAGCTGACAGATCCTCACCAGCTTCCCCCAGGCTCCCCTCGAGCAGCTTGCGGGGCTCGGTCTGGTTCTTCCCTCACCACTGACCAAAGCAGGTTGGGATTTGCAATGTCTGAAACTCCCACTCTCCTTCAGACTGCTCTGAAAGGTGGGAAGTGAGACTGGGAAAGCATCACAGGCCGTGGAAAAGCCCATCTGCACAACAGCCGAGCCCCAGAGTGGCCAGATGAGCACTGAGCACAGCAGCACAGGCCTCCCTGGGAACATGGCAGCAGTAGGGGTGGGACATGCATCATCTGGGACCACGGCTCCCTGCCCCAGCCGTTGGCAGACATCGTCTGAGAAGAGGAACAGTTGGAGTAGCATCCTCCTCATTCAGCTGCTGTCTGCGGCAGCAGCTTGAGCTTCTGCCCATTGCAGCTGCTTGATGCTGAGATAAAGAAGGGGCCACAGGAGAGGTCTTCAAATGAAAAGTTTTCCTGATTTCTTCACATTAACAATGCCCCATTATTGTTTGGAGACCCTTGACAACCTGGGGGAGTGGGCTTGAGAGGTGCCCAAAGCCACAGAGGTGTCCCACACCTGGGGACACATTCCTGCAAGACCCCACAGATTCCAGATTTCACACGTTACCTTGGAGCCTTGACCAGCTCCATGCTCCTAATGAGGAAAGCAGGATGAAGGAGGGACTTGTGCTCAGTTTTTTCCCTTTTCCCTCCTCCCTATTGCTTCCTTCCATGCCTGCCTCTACCTGCATTTGGCTCTGAAGGCAGCTCTCTCCCTGACCCCACAACCTGACTGTCCTGAAGGGCTAGGAGACTTTGCTAGGACCCCCAACTAGCTGCTGGCCAAATCCCACAAATGGGGTGCCCATGTGCTCCCCCAGCTCCATCGGCGGGTCCCGTTGAAGAAGCAAGTGGGTTTCTCATGGCTCACACATGTTTATTGGCTCCTGGTCCCAGCCCACTCAGCTGTTTTGCACAGGCTGTCCCACTGCTGTGGATGCTGTAGAGGTGCCACTGGCGCTGCTCTGCAAAGTAATTGAATTAAACCTGGTGACTGGTTTTGGTGCTGCCTGGTTGCTCCTCTGTGGATGGGTTCAGCAGCCCGGGGTGGCCTGGAGCCCATGCAGAGGCTCTCTGGGCTGCTCTTTTTAGAGGGTCATTTCTCCTCTCAGTTGCTGCAGTCCCATTTAGGTCATCAGGTTTGATCTAAACGTTTGATCTTGACTGGAATTCATGGCGAAGCAAAGGCATGATAATGCAGGCTCTGTCCCAGTGCAATTCTGAGCTGATTTCAAAAACTCTTGATTCATTTCTAGTGTCCTGGGAAACCATGGGCAGGTTTAGTTCCTCACCTGACACAGATGCTGTGGTGCTTGAGAAGCGAAGGTAGAGCCTGCCCTGCACTCACACATGTCCATGTGATGGAGATGAACCCGTGGGTGAGCTCTCGCTGCCTGTGTGTGGTTCAGAAGCACCTTTGAGCCAGGAATTGAGACAAGGCCACAGGTTTGAAGCTTCGGGCAAGGTGAGAAGCAATCCTTACCCAGCATCTGGGGTGGACGAAGCAGAAGGAGGGAGAGCTGGTGCAGAGGGGAGGCACAGAGCTGAGTCGGGACCCTTGTCCCTCAGGCCATTGTCCCCAGACTTCCCAGTGCCAACTGAACCTCACAGGTCCTGAAAGGGTTGGTGTTTTCCAGGGAGGAGCAGGCAGAACACTGTCAGAGTTGTTGCAGCTGGCAGAGAGAAGCCAGGAGGGTTTGTTCGGTGCCTTCATTCCAGCCCAGCTCCCTGGAGCAGCTCCCCAGCTCCAGATGTCCGGTGGGTGCAGTGTGAGAGGAGCACAGCATGGTCCCCAGGGCGGGCGGCAGCCCCGGACCTGCCGGGAGAGCAGCCAGGAGACACAAACAGAGAGGTGGTTTAGAAGGCGGCTTCAGATTTTCCGCTTCAGGTCTGCCTGAACCCAATCAAAGAGGCCCAGGACCAGCCAAGCCACCCTGAGGCAACGAAAATAAACTGCAAACACAACATTTTAAGCTGAAACAAGTGATTTCCACAATTTTTCAGGTCAATCCATGCAGGGATGAGCACATTGCAATCTGGGTCATGCAGAAGCCAAGCTGGGGACCTGTCTGGTTCCATCAGCATCCTCAGCAACTACTTGTGGGTCCCTGAAGCCTTTCTGGTCCTCACCTGCCATATCAGGGGTCCTCACTGCCCTTTACTTGTGGTAATAGCCAGTCAGGGACCATGGTCACCAGAAGGTCCTGCAGCCTGGCAGAGTTCTGAGACACACAGGGAGGATAAAACTGCAGGATAAAACTCTTTGAGCTCTGCTTGAGCTGCTGGGGTGAGCAGACTCGGGGTTCACCCTGGGAGAGAGTTGGAGGGAGCATCTGGGTGGGAGCTGTGCCTGCTCAGCCCCATTTCATTAATATCTGCAAGGCTGAGGCACTTCAAAGAAACAGCCCAGGCCATTGCACAAGTTCTCGTATCAAAAAATGATACACAGGAATAAAAAATGGACCTTCATCAGCTCCCCAGGAAGAATTTCTTTGGGGAAGCAGTTTGACGTTTGGTCTTGGAGACTCAATCTCAAAGCCCAAGGCACATCAAAATCCAAACCTCCAAGTCCTGAAGAAAGTGTGGGTGCCCGTCTGCCAGAGCACCAGCCTCTGCTGTCACTGCTCTGCAGAAGCCACACACCACTCCAGTGCAGGAGCAGAACCTTCTCAGCAGCTCAGGGAACACCTGCCCAGCTCAGAGTGACTTTGCCTGCCCCTGGCATTCCTGCTCTCACAGCTTCTGTCTCGGGTAAAGAAGAGGTTATTAACTCGCCATGATAAAATTATTAAAGGAGAGTTTATTATCCCCTCTACATTCCTCCTTCAACAAACAGACCCAGAGCCTCCCTTCCTCCATGCGACACATCCTGACGGATGCTCAGTGGGTTCTGCTGCCGCTTCGGCATCTCAGTCTGGAGCCGGGAGGGGACCCGGGGTCCGGCTGTGCTCCGGCCCTGGGAAAGCCTGGCACTGGCTGCCGCTGTCCCGCTGCGCGGCACAGATGAGAAGAAAAACAACTCTCGGGGCTTCCCCTCACCTCCGTCCTCGCTTGCCGCGGCCCCGCCGGCTCTTTCATCTCCCGGCCCAGCGGCTCTTTCATCTCCCGCCGAGGTGCGAATCGGGCCCCTCTCGCCGCCCCCGCCCCTGCACCGCCTGCGGCCCGAGGCTGCCGCGACCAAATGGCCCCTGCCCTTGGGAGAGGGGTGGTGGGTGAGCTCCGGTCACCCCTACCACCTCTGCAGTCACCAGCAAACTGCTCAGCACCCCCAAAATCTGGCTGCTTTCAGGTGCCTGCTGAAATCATCGGCTCAAACTCGGCTCACGTCTGTGAACTTGTGCTCGTGCAGAACCAGCCTGTGGGGCTGGGGCCACGTGTCCCAGCGGGCAGATGTCCCTGTGCCCTGGCACTCCTGACTGTGGGTGACAAGCTGGTTCCCAAAGGAACCATCCCAGCCGCCCTGCCCAGCCTCCAGCCCAGGAGGGAGAGAAGCTCACTGTCATACTGGCAAACAACCTGCAGCTCACGGTCCAGCCACGGTTTATCTCTGGGTTCTGGTATGAAGGTGACAAGACTTCACTGTCACTACACAGGTCAGGGTGTCAGGGCACGGGGGCACCTCTGCCGAAGCAGCATGGAACAAAGTGCCTGATGGGTGTGAACTGCAAAGGGAGCACAGCTGGGTAATGGGAATAGCCAGGAGACAAGGAGAACAAGAGGGAGAAAGAGAAAAATTGTAAGAAATTTAAGAAGAGAAAGAAAAAGAATAACAAGGGGCAAAAAAGGAAAAGAAAATGGAAGGGAAAGCAACAGGCTCATGAGAAGCATTCTAACTCTGGGCCTCCTACGTGAGGCCTGGCCAAGCACTGCCCCATGGCAGTCATGTGTTGGCAGCACCTGGGGCAAGCTCTGCCCCAAGCTGTCACTGGGAAACACACACCCACAGATGGCATCCCAGTGGCAATCCTATGGGGAAGGGCTGTGGAAGGGCTGTGGCCTGGGCTGGGCTCCTGCCAGGCAGTGTCACTGCTGGAGCAGGGATGGGGCCATCAGCGAGTGTGCCCCGGGGCAGGCCGTGTGGCGTCAGGACACGTCAGCATCGCCACAGCACAGAACTGCACCCAAACAGCCAGGAATTAACACCAAAGAGTTTTCACGCCAGCAAACGGCTCTTCCTCGGAGAGCCAAAGGGATGAGCCGTGGGAATGGAGACACTCGTGGGCCAGGGGGCTCAGGATCGAGGGAGGGCTGAGGCGCAGAGTCACCACAGCTCCTGGCACAAAGGGCTGTCCCCAGGGAGTGTCACAAGCTCAAACCTGGGGTGCAGGTGGGGTGCTGGGGCAAGGGGAGCCCTGGCAGGTGTGCCCTCATGGTCTGACCAGTCCATGCCTGAGTAGGACCCACCTGTGTTGTCTGTCCTGGCTGATGTGGCCCACAAAAGGATGGGTAGAAGGCCTAGGAGTTTGTCCCGTGCACCTCCACGAGTCCCAGTGAGGTAACCCACAGAGCCCCGGTGTTCCAGGCTGCTTTCTGGCTGCTCAAATCATAGAACCACAGAATCACAGACTGGTTTGAGTTCGAAGGGAACTTGAAGATTGTCCAGTTCCACCCCCTGCTATGGGCAGGGACACCTTCCACTAGCCCAAGCCCTGTCCAACCTGCCCTTGAACACTTCCAGGGATGGGGCAGTCACAGTTTCTCTGGGCAACCAGTGCCAGGGCCTCACCACCCTCACATGGAAGAACTTCTTCCTAATATAAGGAAGCAATTAGCACTTGTTGTTAATTCTTTTCCATAACTGCAGCAAGCCAAATTCCATCTAACGCTGCAAAACAGCCGTAAAGCTCAGTCCACCTAAAAACCTGAGAGGCCATCTAACCACCCTTGATGTTCCCAGCCTGCCTCCCCTGCTGAACCCAAACATCCTGGTGACTTGCCTTTCTCACATTTATTATTTATCCTTCTAACTAATCCCAGACAGATTGACCAAGGGGATTTTTTCTCCCCTGGTACACATGCAGCAGGGTTTACAGAGCTGTGGAGGGGCACAGGGGCTTAACATCCCACTGATGGAAAGGAGAGATCTGATCCTCTGGTTTCCCAGGCAAAAGCCTTAAAGATTCCCGTCAGAGAAATGTGCTCTTTTGGGACAACTGGACAATTTCCCTTGGCCCTCTCCCAGCACTGGAATAAAGGAATCAAACTGGCCACCATCAGCACCTCCACAAGTGCCTTCTCCAGCCGTCCCTGCCTTGTCACAGTGGCAGAGGGGAACCCAGGGGGACAGAAGAGGACTGAAGGCTTGGGGAGGCAGCGGAGGCATGGTGGGGCACAGGGGGTTCAGGCTGGAGCAGTTCAGGCATCCAGCACTGCTTGTTTTGCTCCAGAAATCCGGATCTTACCTATTTAAATAAATGGGTTGGAGCGTCAGGGCTGTTGTGGAGCACAGGAAACAGCTGTATTGGATTAGGCAGGGACAAGGTGGGGACTCGGAGAGCTGGGAATAATAAAAATGAGGGATAAAATCCTCTCTTGCTGCAGGACTATTTATTTTCTATAGAAAATTCCAAGAGCCTGCAGGGATCGGCTGGGTCCCTTCAGCAGTAGGGGAGCCATGGTGGGTGGTGCTGAGCTGATGGAGAATGCAGAAGATGATTTGAGTCAGGCGCCCAAAGGGCAGTGGCTGGAAGAAGTAGCCTCACCCAGAGCACCATCCCCTTCCTTGTGCCGGAGAGGTGCCCCTCCGTGCCCATGGAATGTGCCACAGCCACATCCACCGGGACCACACTGTGACACCCAGGACTTGGTTGTCTCAGGCTGTTCCCATTCCAGCTCCCTCCAATCCTGTGGGTCCAGAGACCCATAGAAGAGGAGGAACAGTAAGTGGGCAGGTGGAGTGAGGGACAGAGGAGCCTGGGCAACACAGTCAGGCTTGTGCAAGAGTGAAATGTTCTGAAAACATCCCATCTGCTTTGAGCAGGGAAGCATCTCTGTCTCATCCTCATCCTCACAGAATGTGTTGGGTTGGAAGCAGCCTTAAAGACCATTCAGTTCCCCTCCTCCTGCCACAGGCAGGGACACCGTCCACTATCCCAGGTTGCTCCAAGCCCTGTCTAATCTGGCCTTGGACACTTCCAGGGATGGGGCAGCAACAGCTTCTCTGGGCAACCTGTGCCAGGGCCTCACCACTCTCATTGTAACAAAACCTCTTCCTTATGTATAATCTTAATCTCCTCTTTTAGTTTAAAACCATCACCCCTTCTCCTGTTGCAACAGGCCCTGCTAACAAGACTCATCCTAGTTCCCATTCCCATTCCAATCCCAATCCTCAGTCTCATTCCCATTCCCATCCTCATCCTCGTTCC
The DNA here is from genome assembly GCA_013396775.1 of Cephalopterus ornatus. Lineage (NCBI taxonomy): Eukaryota > Metazoa > Chordata > Aves > Passeriformes > Cotingidae > Cephalopterus > Cephalopterus ornatus. The sequence goes on along the minus strand of VZRE01011295.1, from coordinate 212,358 downwards.
CATCTGTGCATGCTCCCAGGCTCACCAGGGACACTGTGGCTTGCCAAGTGCTTACTCAGCAATGGGGTAGAGGTGGGCAGCAGCACAGTGGGTCCCTGCCCTCAGACACACACAGGGCCAGGGAGCCACTTTGGGCAAGGCCCCAAAAATGCAGCCAGGGTGGTGACTTGTTTCTTCCACCCACCAGGAAGGACCCAGACCAGGTGAAAATCCAGCTTCTTGGAAGCCAATCCTGCTTTTTTCACAGCTCTTTCAAAAAACCCCTGGCTGCTGCCCAGCCCTAGCAGAGCCACGCTGCTCCTGCAGCTCCTAGACTCCCAAGTGACTTCCATGAATATTTCCATAGCTGCCTACACACATTTCCCAGGAAGGGCAATGTGCATCCTCAGCAGCAAAGCAGCCACAGTCCCACTGTCCCCTTGAGCTGTCCCATTTCTCCGGGGTAATCTCAGCTCACAGAAGAGCCTTCTGTTTTCCCTTCCAGTGTGGCAGAACCCAGCCACAGGACCCTCTGGCAGCACATATTTGTCACTCTCCCCCTTTGCCTCCCTGCTGAACACAAAGCCTCTTGGTGCACATGTATATACACTTGGATATGGCTGTTTATATCATCTGGCTTTGGCTTGTTTGAGCTTTTGGGGCCAGCTCTGGAGTGTCCTTCATCCTGGTGATCCCTGCCAGGACCCTGGAGAATGTGGTGATGGAGCCTTCGGCAGCAAAATTGGGCTTCAGAGGAGCAGGGAGGGCTGGGAGTAAGTCCCATCCTTGGTGCTCAGCTCCTTTCTTGAGCCTAGAGGTGGAGGACGAACTGTGCAGAGCCCGGCCAAGACCAGTTGGAGGGTTCAAGGTCACCTGCAGCTCCTCGCTGTCGGGTCACAGGGGGAGGAGGCAGAGGCGGGCTGCAGTGATTTTCCCAGCAGGCTCCCTCCCTGGCACGCTGCCTGTCCCCAGATGCTCTGCTGTGCTGCTCCAGCCCCGGCGCCAGATGCAAAGCAGCTGAGCCTCATTTGGCTGCTCCAGGCAGCTTCACTGCACAAGCCCACAGTGCTCATCGGGGAAATTCCCTGCCTGGCCTCTTCCCGAAAAGAGGCCAGGGTAGAAGCTGGACCATGGGGTGACTCAGACCCGTCCCAGGCCCTTCTCCCACCTCTCTTGGGGTCTCCAGGTGGAGATTGAAACCACTAGGATGAGGGATGCTCAACCCATCGGCAGGTGTGAGGTGTGGCAAGAGTGGATGCCACAGACACTCCTGGGACTCACAGGCTCTCATCCAGCAGACATTTCCCAGCAGGAATTTTTTGGCAGGATCACCTCTCCCTCTGGGAAATTTCCCTGATAATGCTGGAGCTGAGATAAAGAAAAACACTCTTCACGTTCCCACCCAGTTGTCTGCTGGAGGATCCATCCCACCTGGCTGTGGCTCTCCCAGCACTAGTGGGATGGTTTGCACAGGGCTCTGGCCCCACAGGCATTGCTCAGCACCCTGGGACCCCCCGGGCATCCCCGCTGGCCTCGGCAGACACGGAGCACGGCTGGGACCACTCGCCCTGCTCTGGGCTGGCTGGTCAGGTTCCCACGTACCGCCTTGACGTCACCCCGAAAGCGCCGCGGTGAAAGGGGGGCCCTCGGGCACCGGACAATAGCGCTTTCCTTCCCCATCAATAGCAGGGAGAGACACGCTGGGCTGACACGGAACTGTGCACAACAAAAGCCAGTGTCCGAACAAATCTTCTCAGGCACTGGGTCCCCCGGGTGACCCGGGGTTAGCCCGGACTTTTGCTCCCGCCCGGCCCTCCGGAGCAGGAATGTCCCTCCGTGCTGCGCCATGGCTGGTTCCCACGCTTCCAACCTGCTTTCCTATTTATCAGCAACCAGCCCCTAATCCCCTTTGTGAAGGCCCAATTCAAGCTCAGCACAATGTGGAGAAAAGGGAGGGGGCGGGCGGGAGATGAGGGAGGGGAAAACAGTCCCAGAGAATGAAAATCAAACGCTTTACCTTTTCCCCCCACCCTGACGACAATTCCCTAGGGACTCTTTAGGCTGTCACCTCCCTGGGCAGTGCCAGGCTACTGCAGGGAGCCAAGGCTGAGCCCTCTGGAAGGGGTTCCTGTGATGGGATGTGGTGGTGGTTAAGGATCACATACACTTAAAAAAATCCACTTGTGTCCCCTCACAGGTTACTTTGGCTTTGATGCCCACTGCTCTTTCATGACTACATATTAGCAAATTTTTTTTCACAGAAATGGTGGTCAAGCCCTGGAACAAGCTGACCAGGGCAGTGGTGGAGTCATTACCCCTGGAAGTGTTCAAAAACCACATGGTTGTGGCACCTGGGGACATCGTTTAGTGGCGAACATGGTGGTGGTCACGGCTGGACTTGATGATCTTAAAGGTCTTTTCCAACCTTAACAATTCCATGATTCTGTGATTCTGTGACTCTGTGACCCTCTCCTGCCATGGCTTCGTCCATCACCTCCACGTGCCTGCACTCCCCACGTGTTCCCAACAGGACAGAGGGTGCCTATAGGGGAGCAGGGAACATTTCAATTCACTCCTGTTCCAGCCACCTCACCACAGACTCTCCCTGCTACCATGATCCTCTCTCCCCACAAACTTCCTTGGTGGAATAACCTGCTGGAATTTCCCCAGTGCTAGGCATGATGCCTTGTGCTGAGCTCCATCCTCCTTGTGGCTGAGCCCCTTGTCCAGCTCCTGTTTGCTTTAGGAGAGGATTCACAAGCCCTTCCCCAGATAACTTTCGAACAAAACAGTTTCCAAAGTCTGCACTACTTACAAATGAGGGGTTTCAAGCTTTTGTCCCAAATCCAATGCTGTTTTCTTTGCAAACGGTGGGGGAAAAACGTAAAAGCAGAAGAGCCGACCCTGAATGCTAATCTTGTTAGGTTAAACTGTTCACTAAACAGATGGAGGTGCAAGGCAATGAGATTTTTGTCTTTCCAAGGAAGGGGTTAGGTTTAGAGGGCATAGAGGTCATTTTGGGCAAACTGGCAGCTTTGCTCTTTGTGTCACAAGACCAGGGAGAAAGTGAAGGGACAAAAATGCTCCAGGCTGAGGTCCTACGGTGGGGTTTAACCCCCTTTTAATCTGGTGGTCACACGGGATGAAGTCCCCAAGCCTCACTCTTAGTCACTCAGAGCCAGCACAAGGCCACGGCACCCCAAAAACGACACGCTGCCAAAGACTCCATTGCTCCGAAGGCCACAGGATCTCAGCATTCCCCATGGGAGATCCTCCAAAGATCCACCCTGTGGTTCCTCCTCGGCCCTTCTGAGGAGAACAACAGGGATGGCAGCATTCACTGGGACCCAGGCTGGCTTCACACAAGGATCGTCAGGCTGCCTCTGGGTACGAAGGAAAGCAGTGCCCCTAAATTCCTTGGGAGATAGAAACTGCTGCAGATGGAGGGTCTGGACCTGAAACCCCAGCACGGCCCCTCTGCAGCACTGGAGGGGCCAGGCAGGGTTAGTGCTGTTGCTTCACTGGGGCACCCAGGTTTGGATTAACCCAAACCACCTTCCTGCTGATACCGACCCCAAGGTCCAGACAGAGCTGAGGAGGGCATGACTTGGCAGGGCTGCTGTCCCCCCCAGCCCTGCATCCCTTCCTGACACTTGCCTTTCACGCTTCCAAAGCCAAAAATACCCCTCGGCCTGGCCAGGCTGGGGGTTGTTGCAGCTGTCCTGCACCCAACACGTGCCAGCAGTGATGGGGCTTGTCCCAGAGCAGGGCACTGCCACCTAATTGGGACATTAGAATCACAGACCAGTTTGGGTTGGAAGGGACCTTTAAAGTCATTGCATTTCAACCCCCTGCCATGGGCAGGGACATCTTACACTACTCAGGTTGCTCCAAGCCCCATCTGACCTGGACTTGAACACTTGTAGGGATGGGGCAGCCACAGCTTCTCTGGGTTTGGAGGATCCAGAGGGGTATGGTGAGGTGCTGTCAGACACCTGGGACACCACAGAGAGCAGTGAGCAGCTGATGGCTTTACCCTAAATCACTCCAGGTTTTCCTCAGCTCTGCTAGGGCTGCTGTTATTTTCCTGCAAGTTCCACCAAATCGAATAAAATCCTTTTTCTAGCCTTACCTTTGCTGCATCCTGATCTCATCTCTCTGCCCCTCAATCCAGTCAAGAGATGCTGCCTGGGTGCTCCTGCCAACCTGGGTGCTGGTGCTTGTCTGGCTGTTTTACGTCAGCCTGGGAGCTAATTCCACCCTGGGTTGCTAACACCAGCCTGGGTGCCAATTCCAGTTTGGGTGTTTAAGGCCAGTCCAGTGGGTGTTTAAGGCCAACATCAGTGTGGGTGCTAATGCCAGCCTGGGTGCCAGCACCAGCATGGATGGCAATGCCAGCTGGGTGCTCAAGGACAGTGCAGGGTTCTCCTCGCCCACATGACTGTGAACCACCTCAATTCAGTTCCTGCACCCAGTGGAAGGCACAGCTGGCACCCAGCCTATGCCACTATCACAGGCACAGGTGCCCCCACTTCCTCAGGTACCTGCTGACATCTACCTGGGGACAAATGGTGGGCAAGCAAATCTGTCTGCATCTCCACAGAGCCAAGCCTCACCTTTTCTTGAGCCTTCTGTGGGAAGGAGAGGAAAGCCAAAGTCCCTGCAGGGAGCTCCAACCTGCTGGAGGCTCTGGTAGAGATGGAGCCTGGTGTGACCCCATCCTGCTGTCCCTGTGCTCCTCATGAGGCAGAGATGGCAGGGAGTGTGGGCCTCTCTCTGCCAGCCCAGGGCCAAAGGTTCTGCGCTGGGCACCGTGCTCTGCTGCAGGGCAGTGTTTGCTCCCAGCTTCCTGCCCTTCCTGCACATTTGAGCATGTCCTCAACCTGCCTTTACCTGGGTGGATCCCTGGGCTGTTCTGAAGGGGACCTGAGGTGAAGCAACAACAAAAAGAAAAACACAAAAGTATGAAGAATTGGTCAAAAAACCCCAATGACACTGCCCAGATCTGACAAACTGGAAGACAGAGAGAAAAAAACCACCCTGTGGGCGAAGCCCTCAGGAGTCCACCAGAAACAGGATCTGCTCCCAAACAGCAGCAGAGGATGTGGGAAGGAAAGGGAGGAGATCCTGAGTGTGGTCAAGGAGAGGCCAGCTGTGAGAGGTGGGACCACTGTGATGCTGAAGTCGGCGGAATGTGAGGAGATTCCCTCTGGCAGCACATCCAGCCTGGGCTCAGTGAACTTGGAGGCTGAGGGCAAAGCCAGACAACCATCCAAAGCACTCAGTAACAACCCAATTTTTAGGCCTGGAGACCCAGAGGACTCAGCACTGCTGCCAAGACACAGGACAACCACATGCTGGAGCTACTGAGATTGGCATGAAACTCCTTGTTTTAAAATAAAGGCTAATGAGAGGGTACTGGTAGAGCATCCTGGTGGATCCCTAAGTACTCTCAGCATGGCTGAGCATCACCCAGAACCCACAGGAAGATTTGTCAGGACAGATGAATCGCTGCTCAAGTGGCTGGTTCCAGCTGGCATCTGCAGCAGCACAGCCAGCGGTGCTGGCAGCTGAGTCCCTGCCAGCCCAGTCCAGCCCAATGCCACCCTGTGAACTAGAGCTGGGACTTGCTGGGGACCAGGGCCCCCTCCCCTGCTCAGACCCGACCCCCCCCCAGGGGTGTTTGCTGGTATCAAACCACAGGGACTGGGCAGCCCCGAAGCCACTGGGAGGAAACTTTGAATAGAATCATGCCAAGAGCAGGACAGTGCACTGTCCTGGTTGGGGTGAACTCCCTCAGCCGCTCCCACCTCCCTCCTCCCTGACCCCCTGTGGGTGAAGCACTTGATTCCTTCAACATTCTCCTGAAATGTGGTGCTGGGTCTCACTGGCACCTGCCCACACGTCACAGGGGAGGCTCCGTGTTCCTCCCCTGGGGGCCACAGTCGCAGTGACCACACGAGGAGTGGGATGGCTGCAGGCAGCTGCTGTCACTGCTGCAACATGACCGCGCTCTCAGCAGGCGCTTTCACACCCCTGGCCCCGTCCCCGTGTTGCGCCAGCGGCGGACACAGCGTGGTCCAGGCTGGAAATCCACTGCTGTGTGTCCATCTCCCCCGCATTCAAAACAAACAGGAGATGTGAAAACAGCGTCCAGAAAAATGTGAAGATGGAAACAAAAAGACGAAGTGGCTGGAGAGCTCAGAGGCTCGAGAGGGATCTCACAAGGCTGCGACAGTAAATAAATAACAGTCCTGGTGTCCAGGGATTTGCCACCTCGCTGTGTCCCACTGCCTGGGCACTGGGGAGAGACATGGTGGCAGCAGGATCACACCAGAACCAAGCAGAGGGACAGAAGAGAAGAGAGGCAGCGAGACTGCTGCATAGCAGGAACTCAAACATCTCACACACCCAGCTGGGGGTTTGGCTCTGTCAGACCAGGCATCCTGGCTGTGCCAGTCCCCATGCCGAGGGTTGGCACCCAGCACCAGCACTGGAGTGAGCTGCAGTGCCACCCATTGTGGTGGGGGATGGCTGTGGGTGAGAATACGTGGGAATTCTGACCGTGGCTGCGACACTGAAACCCTGCTATGAGCAAAAGCCCAACAGCACAACGTGCCCCCAGTTCTGCAGGGAGCTTTGCTGGGGAAGTGGGGGGAGCGGGGGCCAGTGCGTCGATGGTGTCCCCACTGCTCCCCCGGCTGCTGAGGGGTCTGCCTTTATGCCAAGGTCAGAAATAACCAATTTCCCCCTTCTTTTCCTGTATTGCACTCATGGAAGCAGCCTGGTAGCAGGCAAGGGGAGCATGGGTTTGTACACACGGACTCAGCTCTCTGCATCCTTTCCCTGACTCCCCAGTACCCCATGCACAGCAGACACACAGGGACAGGACCCAGACTGCCCTGAGTTTGGTGTTCAGCTGCATACTGCCCTTGGGACCCCTTCCTTGCCCGTGGGGAGCAATACCAGCCAAGGACAATGCTTCCTATCAGCATTTAGGGATATCAGGGATCAGACCTATTCCTCTCCAAGCTAACAATGTGGGTGAATAGCCCAGGCTGATGCACCAGACACTTCTAAGTGTCCAGGAAGCTGAGTGAACCCTCCTGAGATGCAGATCTGCCAGGGGCAGATTCCCTGGGAGCAGGGCCCATGGTGGGACCACGGTACCACGCAGAGCTGACATGGTGCTGGCAGCTGCCAGCCGCTGCGGGTCCCACTGGTGTACGGGGGCTTCTCTGGGATGCCCATAGCCCCAAAACACAGGCCCAGCACATGAGTTTCTTGCTCTTCAGTGTGTTCAGCCCTCTATTCATATCGAAATAATTTTAGCTGTGTTCTTCCAGCTGTAGGTACTCTGCAATCACTCTGCAACTCTGAAGCTGGGACACATGATCAAGCAGGGAAGGGGAAGTTTCTGCTCTGGGAGAGGCAGGGGCAAAGCTCCCTGTTGCCCAAAGGAAATGGTCCAGGACCAGCCAGACCAGCATTCAGGGGCACCACAGGCTCAGGATTTGTGCTGAGCCCATTTCTGAGCCCTATTTCCAGTCTCTCTCACTCCATGTGAGTTGTTGGAGACCTTGGAGATGATGGACTTGAGACCAAACCAGGCATGGTTTCTTCCACACAGTGAACATTTATCTTTGCACTATCTGCAACAAATAGAGCACTAACTTCTCAAAACTAGAAAAAGAGACTACTGTGCCTTTTAAAATTTATTTTTTGTCCTCTGAACATTTTCCCAGAGGAGAAAGGAGAAATGAGGAATCTCCTGTGTCAGACAGCACCATAAATGTCTGCTGCTACTCTGCAAAGTCTGAAAGGAAAATGCCATCACTCGACCCCTGGGTACATCACGTGTACCCCAGTACAAAAAGCCAGGCCCCAGGCCAAACCTGCTGTCCTGGGAAGCTGTGACACCCAGCTCTGAAAGTCAGGGCTGAAGTCTCCTGAGGACATGAGTAATGGAAAACTGTTGGATGAGAATCCTCTGGTTTGGCAGTCTTAAATGTAATTCCTACCTGAGCATCCATGTGCGGTGCAAGTGGCACCCAGTGATGTTCCCACCCACCAAGCCTGAAGCAGCTCTGCTGCCCTGCACCTAGCACAGCACCTCTGTTCCAAACAAGCTGTGGCCACAGCAGGAGACTCCCCAGGCTCCAGGTACGTCTCCAGTGCCTCCAAGGCTGCCATGCTTGGTGCCAGGGTTCCCAGATCATCCTCATGATGTGCTCAGCGAGGGTGAAGCTCCCCAGGGGATGGGAGCTGAGAGGGGGTCTCACGGCTGGCCTCACCCCCAGGACCACTCCACTGCCCCACAGGAGGTGAGTGGGCAGAGCTCTGCCAGGCTCCACCAAGGCCAGCTCATCAGTCCCTAATTACCAGCATAGAGACCATCCAACACACGGCCATGGCCTCTTGCTCAGCCTGCACCTCCCCTGTCTTGGAACACCCTCATAGGGATGGGCTGGGATTGGATCCCCCCGAAGCCTTTTCTTCCCCAGGGAAATGTAAATGTGAGATGCCAGAAGATTTACTGAAACATGAAGGCTGGAAGAAGCTTTCCATTGGATTAAGAGGGGGTGACCATCCCACTGCAAATAGACGGATGAAGAGAGGGACACCAGGCAGATCTGAGCCACAGGAGACTGTAAAATAAGGTGAGAAATTCTCACACGCCATGAGCAACCATCCTCATCTGTCATGTAAGGGGAAACTTGCTGGGTGGGAATAACATTTGACTGTCAGCAGGGGAGAGAAATATTGGAAAGAACCTCCTGCAATTAGAAATCACAATGATGACAACCATAAACATTCCAGTAGAGTCAACAAACCACCAAAGCTGGTGGCACATTCTGCACTGTCCAAACTCCGAACTGCAAAATCTTCCTGAGAAGGAAGAAATCTCTATTACTGTGTTCCCCACAGCCCCATTATTAACATCATCCATGTAAAGATAATGCAGATAAAATGGTCCTGGACGACCACCACAGTCCAGGGCAGCCCCTGACCAAATGAATCAATCTGGACAGCTACTGCTATTGCCAAAGAAAGGGTTTTGCTCCACATCTCGTGACTTGCAACAGCTCACAAACTCCTGGATAATGTTTCTTTCAGCTCCATCAGTTCCTCATTGACTTTTTCACTTTATCTCTGCGAGGGCATCACACAGACTTTCGTGCACCAGTGGTTGCATGTGATGGTTTTGATTGAGGAAGTCTGAGGGAGCCTGCCAGCATCAGGCAAGGCCGTCATTTTTCCATATAGGGCCAGATCTTCCTCACAGAAGCAGAAAGACCATTCTGGCAGATGAAGACATCTCCCACAGCCCACCTCTGAGAAGCAATTCCCCAGGGTGGAGAATGCGACCCTTCCCCACAAAGTCCACTGTAAGGAGACCCTCAGATGAGGCATATTGGGGACACTTTAAATAGTAATTTTTTAGTGAATTTAATTTTTAATGAATTTAATTTTTAATGAATTCCCTGGCCTTGGCTCCCTGTAAAGATAGATAATTTTCATCGGGCAGACAGAGCTTCCACAAGCTCTGCAGAGTGGCTGCAGAGGTGAGAGCTCACGGGTGTGATGCAGAAGTGGCTGAGAGAGTGACCTGTGTGGGAGTGACACACTCTGATTTCACCCAGCCTACAAAATACTCCCTTCTCCTTCCTGTCAGGCACAACTTCTTATTTTTGATTGTGGAAAAGGGCATTTAAGGGACTTTCTGACCATGGCTGGGGAGTGACAAACAGGAGGTTTAACTGCCCTGCAACACTCCTTGGGTTTTCTGCTCCAGGTCACTTGTGCTCTGGAAGGTGGTCAGTCCCACAGTCTTGCTGCATTTTGCCACCTCCTGAGGGGATGGTGGGGTGACCCCTCCTGGGGACAGCTGTGGGCACCAGTATGTGTGGGGTTTCAGCAGCACTCCTGGATGTCCCAGTTCCACCCTCAGTGTGTTGGCAAGAGCCCAGAGCAATGCTGAGAACTTTGCTAGATCCCTCCCCACCATGGCAGTGACGTGAGATGGACATAGGGATGGATGCAACTGTCATGTGCTCTTAATTGTCAGCAAAACCTGCTCCATAAACACAATTGTCAAAGGCAGAGGAGTGGAAAAAAAGGAGAAATCATATCTTACACAGTAAAAAACATGAAGCAAAAAGGCAGGGACTGAACTGAAAAAGCTGGGGCACAGAAAAGTTCATGGGGTCCTTATGCTGATTGCAGCCATGGGAAAGGAGCCAAAATGCAGAATAGTGCACAGGAAGGCAGAGATGGCCATTCAGTGTCTCCTCACATGGGCTGGAGCCAGCAGTGAAGACAGATAATGGGAAGGGCTGCATCCCTCCTTAGAATCATGGAATCATTCAGGTTGGAAAAGCCCTCTGAGGTCACTGAACCCAACTGCTCCCCCAGCACTGCCAAAGCTCACCACTAACCCATGTCCCCAAGTGCCACATCCACATGGCTTTTGAACAATTCCAGGGATGGTGACTCCACCACTGCCCTGGGCTGCCTGTGCCAGTGCCTGACCACCCTTTCCATGAAGAAAGCTTCGGCTGCCCAGCTCGGGCTGCCCAGCCCCTCTTCCTAAGCCCCTAAGGAAGTCCACTAAGCCCCTTTCTGCTGACCCTGCTTAGCTCCTACAGGGACATTTTCTGAGCCATTCCCTGGTGCCTGCAGCCACAGGCAGCCACAACCCTTTGCTATCGTCACAATTCCATCAGGTCCCTAAAATCTGGTGGAAGCAAGCTGTCAAGGGGGCAGGGCTGGAGGACATCTCACTGTGATCCTGCTGCCCTGTCCCTGTGGAGGGGGTCTCCAGGAGCCCCCACTGCATACCACAGAGCAAAAACCCAACCAGCCCAGAGACACGAGCCTCTCACTCCTGCTTTTAATCCAAGGTGCAAGGGGGGCTCAAAGCCTCTGCCCAGCCATGACGGGTGGCGGGGGGTGCCCACCCCGCTCCCCTCGGAGGCCCCCCAGCAGGCAGGCTCCCTCCTGCGATAAGGGCAGAAAACAGCTGAAAACAAACAAACAGTTGGAGTTAATGGGGCGGCAGTTATTTTTGGCCTAGAGGGAGTTCACACACTCTGTGTTGTTTTAGCAAATAACTGTAAATGGAGCTTGTGGTGCGGGAGCGGGCTGGGAACCGGCTGGCTCCGGGCAGTGGGAAGAGCTGGGGCTTGTTGCACTGGTGCTAACAGGAAACCAACAGCCTCACCTCCCTTAGCACCTCTCTGGCCTCACACTTTTATTGTCACCACATCCTTCAGAGGCCACATCAGAGAGCAGCTGAGGGGGCAGGGCAGGGGCAGGCGGTATTGCCCCGTGGGAAGGTGGCTCTGGGTTCTGTCACCCGGGGGGGAGAGCCCATGCAGCCCAGCATGGGGAGGAGAGGCTGCGGCTTGAGGGGCCACCGCGACGTGGACAATGCAGAAGCCATGTTGCCATTGCTGGTGTCATCCTAGGACTGGGTGAGGGGATGCAGGACAGGCTCCAGACCCAATCACCACTGCAACCAGTGCTGACCAAGGCTCGGTGCTCTCCTGCCTCCCCATCACTCCACAGCAGCATGCCCAGCTGGCCCCGGGACCCTACAACACCATCAGCATCACCCTGGGTCAACAAGTCTCGGGAAGAAGGCAAGTTTCCTATGGAGGTGCATCCTGTAGGAGACCCAGGACTGCCTAATGTCCTGGCCAGGGCACTGGGGCTTTTGCATGTGCTGAGATGCAAAAGTCAACATTTTCTTCACTGTTTTTGGTTTGGTTTTTTTTCAAAGAGTGATTACACTCCTGGGTGTCTGGGATAAGGATGTCGGGTGCTTGAGGAGGATTTGAGTGGCATCGGCTGAACTGGCCTGACTCCATAAACCAGATGCAAGGCTTTGCACAGGCAAAAAGCAAAAGCCACCAGGAAAACACACATAAAATCAAGCGATGCATCATCTCAGCAAGAAAAGGATAGTTAGAAACATCCCCCTGGTACGTCCTGTAATCTCAGAGCAATAAAACTTGAAAATAAAAGCCAGATAGCAGCTGCTGCTGGAGCAGGGGACTGGGACACAGGGGCTGAGCGGTGACGCCAGGCTCATGTCAGAATTTCTGCACTGCTGTCAGTTTAAATCAGGCTGCTGGTGACATTCCCTTGGGGACCTGCTCCCCAGTCCCACAGCACCAGCGCAAGGGGCAACCAGGAATCTCCAGCGGCTGCAGTGGCAGGAGCCACAGTGACGGAAGGATGGGGAAGGATCTGACACACAAGTCTGATGAGGAGCAGCTCGGGGAGCTGGGGGGACTCAGCCTGGAAAAATGAGGCTCAGGGGGACCTTCTCACACTCTCCATCTCCCTGATAAGATGGTGGAGCCAGGTGGGGGTCCATTGGGTAGCAACTGATGAGACACAGCCCCAGGTCATGCCAGCAGAGATTTAGACTGGATATTAGGGAGTTTCTTCATGGAAAAGCTGGTCAGGCATTGGAAGAGGCTGCCCAGGGCAGTGGTGGAGTCACCATTCCTGCAGGGATTTAAAAGAAGTGTAGATGTGGCACTTGGGGACATGAGTTAATGGTGGCCTTGGCAGTACTGAGAGAAAGTTGAACTCAATGATCTTAGAGGGCTTTTCCACCTTGAATGATTCCTTGATTCTAAGACTGTTGGGCTCCCAGCCCAGCATGGCTGCATGCTGAGTCATCAAGAGGCCACTTGCTTGCCCCTGTGCCCGAAAACCGACGGCGGTTTGGTTAAGAAGGAAAGATCTCTTGAGCTTGGGACCATCATTTAGTCCAAGCCTCTGTGTCACCAGAATGAGACCCCAGTGAGGATAACACCTTCCTGCAAAGAGCAAATGAAGCTGAATGCTGGCAATCCGGGTGCTAGCTGGAAAACGGGCTGTGAACTCAGGCAAAGCTGGCATTTGGGGAGGAGCACAGCACAGCCAGGGAAGGGGGGGTGCCAGTGCCAGCAACCCCCTGCCAGCTCCTGCCCAGGCTCCCTTGGATGGGAGCAAGCAGTGCCAGGGCTGAGGAGAGCTGGATGTGGTTGCAGGAAGGGAAGCAGGAAGCTGTGATGGTGGAAGTGCTGGGTGGAGAAGAAGCTGTACTATGACAGGAAACAGCCCTGCACCAGCAGCTCTCAGGCTAAATCACCTCCTGCATAATTTCAGGGTTCCAAGGGCATTTTGCCAGTGGGTAAATGCCCATAATGGGTGGTTGGGGATGATTCTCCTTGAAATTTTTAATAGGTACACACAGAATTGAAGCTCTAGGTGGAATGGCCCTTCCATCTGGGTTTTGCCCAGTCCCTCCAGCATGGCCAAGGCAAGCCCCATTCCCAGCCCTTTGTGGGCAAATAGAATCACAGTCTGGTTTGGGTTGGAAGGGACCTGAAAGCTTATCTTGTTTCCAACCCCCTGCCATGGGTAGGGACACCTTCCACTAGACCAGGTTGCTCCAAACCCCATCCAACCTGTCATGCAGCCACTGCAGGAGCCCCAGTGGCTGTAAACAGGCTCGTCCTGTGCTCAAACGCTTTCAGTGCCAGGAAAAGGTGTTTGTAGTAGCTGGGGCCAAGTCTCACATCCATTCAGCATCCATGCAGCCCCCCAGAAGGCCTGGCAGTGGTTCCTGGGGACATGGGACAAGAGCTGCCAGTCCCACCAATCCTAAGGGCTTCATCTCCCTCCCCAGGGAGGACCTGCTGCTCCCTGCTGCTGCCATGGGGAACAGAGGGTCACTTTTGTTGGATGATCTCATCAAACTTCAGTTATATCTGCAATACAAATCCTAAACCCACTGTTTGTAGACCCATAAAAGGCTTCCCCAGGGGGAGATAAGAATTGAAGACAACTGGCTTTAATGGCGTTGGAGAGATTTATGGGATCACCTTAAAAGAATTTATTGGAGAGCTTTTTTAATGAGCAAATAATTAGTAAATTTATCTGCTTTTAGCTGCCTTGCTGTTTTATGGCCTTAATGAAACTGCTTTCTAGGGTTTTTAATAAAGGTCCCTCCCAGCATTCCCTGCCCTGGGTATTCTGAGCTGGGGAAAGCAGCTCAGTAGGAGCTGGAAGGCAGGGCTGGTAGGATCATACTATTTTAAGGGACAAATCATACAGAAGAGGAACAGAAAAGGAGGAACAAGCCAGGGAAAGGCACTGGTGAAAGGCAGGGCTCTGAGAAATTCATGCACAACTCTGGTGAAGCTCAGAGCTCTGGAGGGAACACAGGGCAAGAACTCCCCGGGTCAGGGCCCTTTTCCAGGGAGAGCAGCTCATCCATTTCTACAGAGAAAATATCCCTGACAGAGGTTTTTTCCAAGAGATCCCCTTCCCCAGGCAGCTGTCAGCGCTCCCCCATTGCCAGGACAACTCCTGCATTCCGGGGGTCCCTCCAGCTCCTTGGCAGCGGGGACTTCAGCATGGCCACAGCACTTGGGTGGCCACCAAGGGACAGACCACCCCAAACCCCAGCAGCCCCTCTGGAGTTCCCCAGGCCCCTTCCCCACAGCCAAACTGCACTGACCCAGTGGTTCTGTTCCTGTGCACCCACCACGTTATTGAACTCAGACACGAGCTGTGCAGGGTCCAGCTCTGCCCCCAATTCCATGAGAAGGGGAGCTCCAGGCAAGGGACATCCCATGGGGAATTGGGGTCCCTGGGGCTGGCTTATGGCTTATTACACAGTGATGTAGGGGAAGGAGCAGGCATTGCCAAGCTCACAGCCGAGGTGAGGCTGTGCCGGAGCTGCACATTCGTCCCTCACATCGGAACTGCCAACTGGGAGCATCCCTGGGAAGGTCAGGGAGAGGGAGTTGCTCCCAGCTCCTCTGCCCAGGACCGGCCCCCTGAAGAAGCAGTGGCACAAATCTATCATCAGGGTCATTAACCACCCAGAAAGGGGCTATGGGGGGATGTAACTGTTTGTGGGAAAAGCCAAATCCCGAGCAGTTGTGTCAGGAGCTGGGCCCGGCCTGGTCACGCTGTGCCCCAGCCCCCCCGGCCCCAAACATCCATGAATGTTCATTCATGGACAGGGACCTTCCTGGGAGCTGATGGCACGGTGAACAGAGCCATGGTGAGACTGCCAGGGGGAATTCTGGTATTTTCCTGAGGTTTAGGGCTCCCAGTGAGCCAGCAATAGTGCCAGGGGCCCTGCAGCCATGTGTGGTTCCCCAGGGAGAGATGAGCAGCCAGCCACATGCTGCTCCAGTGGTGGAGAACAGTGCAGCTGGGCTCCCCAAAAAAACCCAGCCCTCTACTCATCAGCTCCTTGGCTGCCCAATGAAAGAAAACCTCATTTCCAGGGCTGGGGATGTCCTTTGGTTTGTTTTACTTAATCATGAATGCTACCAAAGTCTCCAGTAAAATTCTACTGCCTCAGCACATTACAGTGGAATCTAATACACACACACACACACACACACGCAACATATATATAATGAACTAATACATATCTATTAACAATTTTAATACACTTTCATACAATAAAGACTGAGTGATTTAATAGGGAGGGAAGGGGATTTTCAGAACAGCCCCCCCCCCCGCACCGAGCAGCCGACNCTCAGAAACCAGTGCTTTTCCCCCCAGAATGGCTGAGGCTCCAGCAGAGTTGATTTCTCCCAGGACAGACCATCCAGTGCATAGATTTTGCTGGCAAAGGGTGGCTGAAAAGAAAATAGTCCTAGAGTTCACAAGGTCTGTGAGAAGAGTTGGAGGCTGGAGCTGCACATGCTGCATCGTTAGTGGCTTTTGCTGCTAATTGGGTGCGGGTTGCCAAGCTGGACTTATTCCAGCGGAAAAAGGAATCTCTTCCCTGCTTTTTTCCCTGACAAGTCAAAGGTCAGACACCTTAAAAGTCCATACAACTACTTAAAAGCTTTCGATTTTGCACTTAAAAGCTTTGCTGAGGAGTCCTCGTCCCACCACTGCATTTCCTCCCACTGTGAAATTCCCTCTGGCTTAAAAATTCCCAGAGTTTGTCCCAGTCCTGCTCCACCCCTGCTGTCAGACCCCGTCCAGACCAAACCCCTGCTGAGATGCTCTTTTGTTCTTAATGGCATATTGGGCAACACTGAACTTTTTTATATCCATGTCTCTGTCTTCTCCTGGAAACTGGGAGATGTGGCTTCAACAGGCAGCTGTCCTACCTGATAAAATTCATCCAGACCAGCAGCACCTACATTTTCCCCATTATGGAGAGAGGGTAGAATCATAAATCATACATGTCTCGAGAAGCAGGTAATGCAAACAGGGTAATGTGGAGAAGAAGCACCCATTGTATTGGGAAGGCTGGTGCAGAAATACCCCATGGAAGGGGGTGGAATGAGATGAGCTTTATGAGTTCCTTCCAACCTAAACCAGTCTATGATTCTATAAAATAAGTTGCCCTATTTTAATGCAGGTGACAAATTAGAGATCTCACATTTCAAGACCTCACTGAAGTCCACAAAATAATGAGCAGGTATTACAAACTTCCAACATTTGTTCTGGAGAACTGCAAGTGTTGCCCACCTGAAGATGGGGCTCCTGAGTGCCAAGGCTTGCAGAGAGACCCAGCTCATCTTCCCTGGGACAGGGATCCTACCAGGGGCTTCAGTGTGGGGTTCCCACCTCCAGCTCATGGCACAACTGCATTTCCCTCCCTGGTGGTGGCCAAGGAGCTTTTGGGGATCGGAGTGGTGGGACTCTACAACACCCAGGTCCCTGCAGAGCTGTGAATTTTCCCCTGGAAGGACATGCTGCTGGCAGGAGCCATCCCATGGGACACAGAGGGGACACGCAGAGTCCTTCCTGCCAAGGGGGAACAGCAAACCTCTGTGGGGCTGACGTCTCACGGGGAAGCTGCTCCGAGAGCCTGGGTAGAACCAAATCGTCCTCCTACAGAGATGGGAGCCATGGGAAAACAAATGGTGATGAGTCTTGGCTACCTTGTGGGAATCAGCCTCACTGGCTCCCTGGTTTTTATTTGCAGTACTGAAGACAAGAAACCCAGCATGTTGTGGGAAACAGGAAGACCTTATCTTCCACCCCAAGGCACTTCTCCTGCCACTGCCACAGTGGTTTTTTTCCACTCATCCCTGATATTACATGATTCAGGTCAGCAGAGAGGGCTATGTGCTGCAGCTGCGTGAGCAGCCTCACTGCAGCCCTTGGCAGCCCCACTGAGCACCTGAATGGCACCAGGAGGTTTAGTTCATTACCAGGATCATAGAGTCATGGGACAGTTTGGGTTGGAAGGGACCTTTAGAGTTTATCTAGTCCAATCACCCCTGCAGTGACCACTGATATCTTCCACTAGACCAGGTTGCTCAGAGCCATGTCCAATCTGACCTTGAACATTTCCAGGGATGGGGCATCCACCACCTCTCTGGGCAATCTGTGCCAGTGTTTCACCACCCTCATTGTAAAAAAACCTGCAGATTAACCCAAAGGCATGTCCTCAGGGGCCTCCAGAAGCAGGGCAGATGCCACAGTTGCTGGCAGGACTCTCTGCTCAGGTCAGCCCCTGCTTTGCAGGTACCAAAGAGAAGTCCCGAAATAGGAGATTTTGGAGCAGCCAACTCATCAGTAGGTAAGGATCATGTGACAAAGTATTAGGACTAGAAATATTGAAATCCCAGACAAAAAGGACTCACTGCTCATGAGGGGCAGTGGCATTTCCAAAGACAGCTACAAAAAGGGATGGTTCTGCAATCTGCAGGCACCACGGCAGACAAGCAGTGTATGAGGCTTTGCCCATCCTTCAGCTCTCCAGCTCCCTACCAAGCCTGGAAATGTAGATGCTACCGTTGGATTTCCAATAAAAACACAACTACTGACTCCTTCCTCTTTGGTGTCTGTTGAGCACTTCATCCCACCGCTGCAGGATGGGCTGGAACCGACAACATCAGGCAATTAAGTAGGGAACACCCTGGTGTTTCAGTGTTAGAGCCAAGTCTCTCACAAATCAGGACCTAAAGTCAGACCCTGAATCTCCACTCAGACTCTGAGTAAAGCCCTTAAGGACACATCACCCTGGTGATGCTGTGCTAAGCTTGGCAGTAGTGATGTCCACTGAGGGTGCTTCACGGCAGAGCCTGGCAGGGACCACACTGCCAGGGCAGGGTTCAGGGCTCTGCCAGATCCTCAGACCCAGGAGCAAACCCAGGAGTGAAGTATTGCCCTAGGACCCATGGGAATACGGGATTTCATCCTTCATCCACCTGGCAAAGCGGTCCTGCCGATTTCAGCTCCCAGCTGGGGATTCACCAGGAGGTGGGTCCTGGGCTTGGCTCGATCCACCTCCGAGTGACTTCTCTTACACTTCACATTCAACTGAGCAAGGGCAGAGCAAGGCAGCACCTCCACCTTCCTGCAGCCCCTGGTTTGGCCCCTGCCTGTCACTGAGATGCAGCATGTGTGCGATGGAGACATCTCAGCTTGGATCTGGGTTTATCAACAGCGACTGGGATGGAGCCTCCAGGGAAGGAGGGAAACAACAAGAAAGCACCCTGACCCGGGCAAGGAGAGGAGAAGGGGATTAAAGGGAGGGATTAGCAGGGAGAAAACTGAAGGTCATCTGCAGTGAGAACAAAACGAGGCAGCAGCAGCACAGCCAGCTCTGCCCGGCCACCCCTCCTGCCCCCTGGCTCCCAGCGGCAGCACCTCCTTTGTGTCTCTGGTGACCCGGGGATTATGAGTGTGGGAACGGGGCCGGGTACCCTGCGCGCTGCTGCGGCCATGCGCTCACAAAGGACAGGGCAGAGCTGGGGAGGAGGAAAGGCAGGGAGAGATGGATGGCTCCTGCTGTGGCTCTTTGCTGGGAGGCTGGTGGGGTGTGGGGCTGGGGCGGATGATCTCCCTCCTGCTCGCTCTGCACTTGCCTCTCCATTGGAAAAGCACCACGGTGCTGCCAGGACCAAGGCAGAGTCATCATGCAGGGTTGTCCCCCGACATGCCTTGATCTTCTCCCGTCACAGTGCAGTAAATGAGAAAACCTGGTAAGGCAGAGCTCATTGAGTGCAGCCCCAGCAGGAGCTTCAGCAGGGACCAGGGGGATGTCCCCAGTGGGATGTCTGTTCATCCTCACTGCAGTGGGGATGCTCAGTCTGGGCAAGACTCAGCGTCCCGACATGGGCATTTCATCCTCACCCACTGGGCTCTTGAGATCTCCAAGACTCAAAATACCCGTCCAAACCCTCCCTCTCCTTTTCCCCCCAGCCTCCAGGCAGTAGCCAAATCCCATCAGTGCACCTCCAGCTCTTGTCCTTGGGGATCCCTCACTGCTTGGCCCTGCACAAGGCCTTCCCCATAGGGAGGAGATCCTGGCTCTGCCTCCTGAATCCCCTCCCAGGACACGTTCCCTTGGGCATCTCTGCCCACCACCAATCTCTGGTTCAGAGGCTCCTGCCATGACTTCCCTTGTGCACATGGACCATCCCAGAGTCTCTCCTGGACCATGGCCCAGCCACGGAGACCACAGCTGAAGGAGCAGGTTTGGCAGAGCATCAGCTCTGAGGACACGTCAGAAAGGCCAGCCCATAAATAACAACTAATCAGGAAATTATCCTAATGATCCTGGTAAGAAAGGCACCTTACCTAAGGAAAAAAATAGATGTTGGCTCCAACAGTCCCTAAACATAACAGCTCACCATGGGAATCTCCAGACTTTAGTAAAAGCAAACAGTCTCAAGTTTGCGCATGAGGTTTTATTTTTAAATAAACCAAAGCCAAACGAGCAATTTTTCAGGGAGCTCTGGAACCCGTGGGCTGGTTAGGCCGCGGGGGAGGTATGAGGAGGGTGCTCTGCCAGGGGTGGCCACTGCCTGTATCTGAGAACATGGCTCTGTGTCCCGGCCCAGCTGAATTCCCCCATCACTCAGGCTCCTTCTTGGAGTAGTAACAGCCAAACCTCATCACAAATCTTCCATTAAAACAATCAAACAAAACATAAAGCCATGGAAGGGGACTAGTACCATGGTATCAGGTGATCCTATTCATCTTCCTTGGACTTTACACCAATCTACAGCAAAATTGAAGACAGGAGTGATGCCAGCATGGGGAGTTAGTAGTCAGTGTCCTGGCTGCATACTTATGTGTTTAATTGAGTTTTGCAATTCAGTGGGATCATTGCTAATCAGACAGATACAGAAACAGATACAGAGATTATTAAGAAGTAAAATTTTGAATATATAAAAATTTGCCTAGAAAGATATTCCCAAGTAATATAATGAACAGGAATTATTTAAGTCCAGCTCCGAAGTCATTCACCTAAAGATTCCTCCCTAGGCTTTCCAATAACTCCCATCAGCTTCAGGAGCTCAGCCCAAAGGATTAGGAAATAGATTCACTAAAGTCTGCAAAATGGAAAGCTCTGTAATTGAGCTGTGCTGTTACAGGGGTAACCACAGGGATCCCCCTCTGTGGATCAAGGAAAAGGAGATTTCTCAGTTAGATCAACAAGCATTTTCCAGCTACGACATCAACCAAATACCACTCCTTTTTTTTCAAGAAGCCACTGAGCACAGCTGCACTCACACAACTGGAAATTCAAGAAATTAGTACTGCCCTGAGTTAAAGACATCGAGAAACCAAGTAACAAGGGTTCAAGGAGCGTTGGACAATGCTCTTAGATATGTGGTAGGGTTGTTGGGATTGGCCTCAGGAGGGATGTCAAGCCCATACCTGTTTCAGGCTCTCAGCCAGGGCTCCTCCAGCTTGTTAAGTGCACAGTTAGAAGTAATCAAAATTTAAATACTGAGCAGTGGGGACTGAGCCCACACCTACTTTCCCCTGTCTAAAAATCCCTGTAAGTGTTCGAGGCCAGGTTGGACAGGGCTTGGAGAAACCTGGTCTAATGGAAGGTGTCCCTGCCCGTGGTTTAAAAGTGAGATGAGCTTTAAAGTGAACCCAAACCGTTCTGTGGTTCTTTTATGCTGGTGATTCCATGGGAAACACCTTCCTCAAAGAGAGGCATAAGAGTGTGTCTGACACAGGCCCTGTGAGCCCTTGCAGCAGAGCCACAGCACCGCCACATCCCAGCCCTCCTTCAGGTGCCACTGTCCCAAACACACCCAACCGAGCACAGTCCTCATGCCATCAGGTCACTCATGGCTGGTGGCAGATCCCTTGGCATGGGCCCATCATGGCTCTTCTGTCCCCTAGGAGACTTCAGATGGTATCAGTTGTTACGTTTTAGCTACTGGTCAATAAACCAAGACATCACTGGAAACCATGAGCTCGGTCTGTACTTGATCTCAGAGATGGTGACTAATTCCATCACTCATAGAGCCGACAATGATGAAAACAAGTGGAGTGATCAGGAAGGAAATTAAAAATAGCCCTGACGTGGCACAGTGTCAAGTGCTCATGTTTAGATTTTAATTTTATTTTTTTATTCCCAGTTTCTTTGATAAAATATTTTCCCATGCTGAATGCACTTGGAACGTCCCCTCCATCACGGCATTCCTGATGGATGAGCCAGGCTGTTACAGATCCTATGCCAGAGCTGTACTGCCTCCACTCCATGATTCTCACTCCCACATCCACACCTTTGGGACCTGGAAGTCATTAATCATCGTGTACCAGCTGGGAAGGTACCTCTGAAGGCAGAAACATCATATTGGACACAGTACAGGAAGGAAATCACAGAATCATGGAATCATTAGGGTTGGAAAAGACCTTTAAGATCATCAAGTCCAACTGTCAACCCAGCACCACCACCATGTTCACCACCAAACTGTGTCCTCAAGTGCCACATTCACATGTTTTTTAAACATTTCCAGGGATGAGGACTACATCACTGCCCTGGGCAGCCTGTTCCAATGCTTTACAGCCCTTTCCATGAAGAAATTTATCCTAACTCCCAATCTAAACCTCTCCTGGCACAGCTTGAGACTGTTTCCTCTCATCCTGT
Organism: Cephalopterus ornatus; assembly: GCA_013396775.1. Classification (NCBI taxonomy): domain Eukaryota; kingdom Metazoa; phylum Chordata; class Aves; order Passeriformes; family Cotingidae; genus Cephalopterus; species Cephalopterus ornatus. The sequence continues at coordinate 190,484 of VZRE01011295.1, read as the reverse complement.
CCCTTGTTCCCTGGGAGCAGAGACCGACATCCCCCGCTCCCCCCTCCTGTCAGGAAGTTGCAGAAGGTTCCCCCTGAGCCTCCTTTTCTCCAGGCTGAGTCCCCCCAGCTCCCTCAGCCTCTCCTGGTACTCCAGCCCCTTCCCAGCTCTGTTCCCTTCCCTGGACATGCTCCAGCCTCTCAATGTCTTTCTTGTTGTGAGGGCTGCAGAAATGGAGCCTCTGGCATCCAGCATGAGACCCCACAGCTCTGCCTGGCTCCTGGGCTGCATAGCTGTAGGTAAGATTTTCAGCAGGGAGGTTTTATGGACATGAGACCCAATGATCTTGGTAGAGATTGGCTGCTTCACTGTCCCCCGGGTCGATGCAAACTCAGCAGAGACCCTGGGGGTCCACCTCACATGTCCACATGTCCACTCCACTCACATGGAGGTATCAACAGCTGGGCTTGGCACTGTGACTCAGCTGAGGAATGGGGTGATTCCTCTCACCCAAAGCAGGCAGATGCCCAAGGCTACAGCATACTCTGCCCCAGGTATCACTGGGGTGAAAGGTGTTGCAGAAGACAGTGCCCACATTGCACCCAGGCTACCCAGAGCCAAGCCACGGCCCACCCAGCCACCAGGCGTGAATGCTCACCATAAACCTCCCTACTCTTTCCAAGTTCTGCGTTCCTTGGAATCATCTGCAGGAAAACAATGGTATCCTTTCAACATCTTTGAACAAAAATGGGTTTTCTGGCTTTGAAACTGCAAATCTAAATTACACTTTTTAATTGCCTTTCTCATCATGAGCAATTATTGGCCTTTGGGGGTTTTTTTTCAGTTTTTTTGCTTCTTTCCCTTTCAGACCCCTGACCGCAGGCACAGGTTCCAGGCACAAGCTGCCAAGGTCTCATCGTGCAAAATTACTGAGTTGCAAAAATAGGAAACGCCTCTGTCCCCAGGCCTCCACCACCCATTTATCAGCTGTACTGGAAACACAGACACTCACAGCCTCTTGACTGAGGGGGAGGCATTAAAATCCCACTTGTTAAAAATTGTTAAAAGAAATCCAGGGTGGAGGGAATCCTGCAAACAGCATTTAGAAAGAAAAATGGATATTAGGCTGTTTTGGGTAATTCTGCGGAGGCCCAGAGGTGTGACTCATATTGACGATGCACTGAACAAGGGTGGTGCCAGCCTATGCCAGGATTCTGCAGAGAGAAGAAGATCAGCTCCAAGCAGGGCAGGAGGATGCAGCAGCCATAGGGCACCAAAAGTACTTAAATCTCCTCTGACATGGTTGAGAAGTGATGACCAGTGCTTTCTGGGAAGAAGGTTTTATGGATCAATTACTGAAAGACTATAAATTTGCCTTCCCAAAGGAGTGAGAAAAGCCCATAGTCATGAATATCTTTAAAAGGTTCCTGCAGCAGGTACAACCTGTCTGCTGCTGTGGGAGACAGCCTGAGGATGCTCATCCAGAGGCCAAATTGGCCGCTCTCAATTAAACATTTGTACCTGGGCCACCTGCCCAGACGCTTCTGCTGATGGAAGCAGAAGGTCTTTTCCTGCCTAGGAGCCCATCAGCCCTTGCTTTGAGCAGGGAAAGAAGGGTAACTCCTCACCCATCATTCCTACAGGCAGTGGAGAGAAACATTTTGGGCTCCTACTCTGCCTTGGACATTGGATTTAGAGTCCCAGGAGGGATGCTGTCTCCCTGTGGGTGGCAGAGGGGCCTGAACAATCCACTCTAATGGAATCATAGAACTCTTTGGGTTGGAATGGACGTTAAAGACCATCTTGTTCCACCTCCCTGCCATGGGCAGGGACACCTTCCACTAGCTCAGGTTGCTCAAATCCCCATCCAACCTGGCCTTGGACACTTCTAGGGATGGGGCAGCCACAGCTTCTCTGGGAAACCTGAGCCAGGGCCTCACCACCCTCATAGGGAAGAATTTCCTTTTAATATTTGATCTAAATCTCTCCTCTTTTAGCTTAGAAACATTCCCCCTTGTCCTATCACTATCTCCCAGCGTAAAAAGGTGCTCTTCATCTTTCCCAGCATGGAGACATCTCCAGTGAAAATGTCTGAAGCTCAGCCACAAGACCTTCAGCCTGGCACATTACTGCTCTCCACTCCATACTGCCCTGTTCCCACCCACCAGCGTTGCCCCTCATGTCTGGCTTTCACCAAAGACAAAAACAGTCCAGCTTGACCATCTGAGAGGCACCTCAGTGTGATGGAGTGATGGCCCTCAGGGCCCTGGAGAAAGACTCTCCCTTTAAGGAGAAAAGCAAAGCCCTCTGTGCAGGGATCTGTGCTTGTTTTGTCATGGGACACATTACCCTGAACCCAAAAGAGGAAGGAAAAAGGGGGGTGGGGGGAACTTTTGCCTTTCTGGTGGGAACAGTGTTTGAACTAACTTTGTTTCCCTTGGGGAAAGACACCAAAATAACAGAGGAAGGGGGGTGTAGTGGGGGGATGAAGCTAAAAAGGCTGTGTAATCTGCCTGGGAAAAAACATGCTCCCAACAGTGCTCATGAGCCTGTCCGGCCAGCGCGGTGCCAGAGCACAGAGGGGCACCCGCGGGACACAGCCCCTGGGGCGAGCCCCGTGCCCCTGTGGGGTTCCACAGGCACCATCTGCCCTGTCTGAGGCTCTCCAAAGTCACCATGCAGAGGGCACGCCTCTCACTGGGGAACCTGGGCTCTGGAGAAGTGACCTGCTCAAAGTGCCCGCACACAGGGCTGGGATGGCAACTTTACTACCTTCAGCAAACCAGTTTACTAAATATCTTTGCAAGTCCTCAGTACAATGAGTAACAACAGCAGCAATGCAAACAAGCCCAAACCCACACGGGTTCAGGATGTAACACTCTCTTTGACCTGGGGTGTCCCTCTTCATGAATAAAGGCTGGAAGATATTCCCGAATCTACCAACTCACTCCTGACATCCGTCATCTCCAGAGCTGAAATAAGACATACACTAAAAAAACAGTCCTATACAAGCTCTGCAGCCCTCTCATTTTTTTGTCTTGAGAGAAATGAGAGCTGGAAGGCTGTTAGTGACTACTGATATTTCTCCAGCAGCTTCTCTTCCACAAGTGAATGATCTGCATCCTTAATGAGGGGATTGCTAATTATGTCATCAAAGGGCACAGGAGACCTGGGCCAGAAGCTGCCAGCGGCTCTCCAGAGCACAGGGCACAGGTCAGATGCCACCTGAGGAGGATGGGGCTGAAGACTGTTGTCCTCTCAGGCCTCTGAAGGGGAAATTTGCTGCCACCAAAAAGTCTGGCACAGCTCATTCCAACCACATCTCCTGAAGTTTATTTGCAAGTTTCACACGGTATCCAACAAGGTATCTCTCAGATACACACGAGAATGGAGGTGGGACTTGCGTGCGGAGCTCGCCCTGGACCAGTTTCCAGTGCCTGATTTGTCTCCCAGTGTTATCTTCTGGGCTCTTACAAACTGACCTGTAACGAACCAGATTAGTTTCTTCCTGGGGGCTAATTTAAGACTCGGTATTTTGCCACAGGCCTTTGGACAAACAGCCCATTAGATTTTTGCTTTCTGCTTTTGACGAAGTCCTTAAGTGGCTGTTTCCAGCACATTTCCTTAAAAAGCACAGAATATCTCCTCCCAGTTGCTTTATTTCACATTTGTTTGCATCAGCTCATTGGCTCGTGCTCCTCCTCCCTTCCGTCCCGAAGCCTCGGCTGGAAGTGCCGGGCTCCCCACCTGTGCAGGTACTGCTGTTGTGAGCAGTAAACAAAGCAGCTGTGTATCATCATCTAAATGGAGAAAACCTTTCTGCTTTTAGGAGGTGTTGGGAGGCTGCAGGAGAGACCAAGGCCTTGGAGATAGGAAGGATCCATGAATCTCTTGGAGCGATTTGGTTCTGCCTTGCCCTTGGCTTGCACAGCCTGTGGCAGGCAGCTCAGCCCTGCTCCCAAGAGAGCTCTCCCACCACACCATAGGTGCTGCCTACTCGCCCACCTCCCTGCTCCTCTTCCTTCCATGAGCTTTCCCACTCACTGGCACTTTATTCTCTTGCAAAGCCTTGTCACTAAGAGACCGGGAGGTGACATGGCTGGCAGTGACAAGTGACACAGCAGAAGGCAAGGCCAGTGCCTGGGCACTGTTGTGTCACATTCACTGTGTTCCCTCCCCTGCGTCCTGTCCCTTGTCAGATATCCACCCTCCTCCTGCACCCCACGTCCCACTGTCCCAGCTTCTGCACGCGCTGCCCTGGGACAGGAGGGCTCCTTGATGGTTATTTTTGTCCATGAGGATGAACGCTTCCCTCTGCACAGCAAAGCAGAGGGCTGGTGTCGGACTGGGAACAGACGGGGAACAGCTGGGGCACATCCCTGTTTCTGCCTCGCTGTGTGAGCCCAGCACCTAAGATGTTAAAAATTCAGATGGATTTGCATGCAGATGGGGAATGCAGGGACCACATCTGCACCCCAAACTGTCCTTGCATTGTCCTGTGGAGATGGAGAGAGCTGGAGCCGTGTCCCAATTCTTTTCTGGGGACACAGTTCTGGCCAGCTCATGGATTTAGATTCATCATCGGCATGGAGGGAGAGGAAAGCAACAGGGAATCTCCTTCCTGTGCTGTGCTTGGAAAGCACAGGGACCGTTTGGCCACGGCACTTGGTCACAGCCGTGCTGGCACATCCCTGGCTCTGGCACTTCCCTGGTTCTGGCACGTCACTGGCTCTGGCTGCCACCACTGCCCCGAGGTCTCCCCAGCTCCGGAACACCACGTCACTGTCACTGCTGCCCCGAGGTCCCCCAGTGCTGTGCTCAGATAAAGAGTTAAGGCGTTCTCGGAGGCGGTTCTGTGAGAACATTTCTCAGAGGGCAGTGCACTTTTATTTGAAATAATTTTCCATTCCATTTATATCTATATCATAGGAGGTGGCTGCGGGGTCTGAATTTTCCATCGCCCCAGACCTCATTTCCCTGCCTGGGCCTGACCCCTGCTCAGCTTCCCCAAGAATAACAGGGAAAAGTTCAATGGGAGCAAAAGGGCCGTGGGGCTGAGTTCCTGCTGCTGCGGGCACCCAATTAGGCTCCCTTTGTTAATAGAAGACATTACATATACAGAACATACACATTTATATACATATATTATACATGTATTATATCTAACAGAATATATACAGTCACATGTATACGGGAAAGGCCTGGGAAGAAATGTACCTGGAAAGGGATTTCCAAGCAAATAGGGCAAGACTGGAGCTCAGGGCATGCTGCAGTCTGACCCAGGTGCTATCACTGCCTGTTTTCGTATCTTTATACTTGAATTTCAATAGCAAGGTGACAAAGATGAAAAACAAGGTTACTAAGGCCAAAAGAGGGAAAAACCGTAAGTAGCAGATGTGGGCAGAGAACCTTGTCCCAGGCGTCAATCATACATTTTAAGTGGTTCTGAGCGATAACGCTTGACAAGAGATATCAGAGTTTGCCACTTTGACAGTGGTGAAATTATTCTTTTGGCTAAAAACATTGTGATGGCAAAAAATAATTCTTGCTAAAATATTTTTAGTTAAAAACATTGGAAAGCATCCTGTTGTTTGCTCATGTTGTTTGGGAGTTGAGGAGATCCTTCTTGACCAAAAATACAGTGTCCAGGTCAGGAGTCTCAACGAGGTGAGGAGCTTCATGTAAAACACACACATGGGAGGCAGCAGGTCACATTCTGACCAGCCAGAATAGGGCTGGCCCCAACACGCTGCACATGCTATTGTAGAATCACAGACTGGTTTGGGTTGGAAGGGACTTGTCCCACCTCTTGCCATGGGCAGGGACAACTTCCACTAGGCCAGCTTGCTCAGAGACCCATCCAACCTGGCCTGGAACACTTCCAGGAATGTGGTACTTCCAGGGATGGGACTGCCAGACACCATAGTGTGGTGTCTTCTCTCAATCCACCCGCTGCTTTCACTGGAGAGGGAATGCCATATCCCTAAGCCTAATCGGGATAAACACACTGAGGTTCTCCACCTGACAGACCCAGAGACACAGCGATTCCCCACGTAGGGACCCCAGGGATGTGCTCCTGGAAGATGTCAGTGGGGGCCATGGTTTGGTGGATTTCCCCTCCAAGGAGAGCACTGTCCAACAGCACCAACTCCCTGATCACAGAATGAGAGAGGAAATGTGTTTATGTGTCAGAAAAATAACTAATGTATAAAAATGCCAGCTTAATCAGATGAACTTCCATGAAAGTCTGGTGAAAGGCAGCATCTAATGAAAACCCTCACTTGATTTTGCTGCATCACCACTCCCAGATGACTGAGTTTTAATCATGGATGGCTGTGTCTAGTGTGCACCTTTGAAAGCATCAGAGGTGATTTTAAGTTCCCTGCAGCCCTGCAGCTTTAGGAAGTCTCAGTTACCTGTTTGTCTCCTTTCCTTCCCACACAGCTGCCTCCTGCCTCCTCCCAAAGGCTCCAGGCACTGGAAGGAGTCAAGCTCATATGAACGGCATCGGGTCCCAGGGACCAGCACAGGACAGAAAGGTCCTTCCCTCGACATCTATTCAGTCAGTCACGTGTCACCTATGGGGTATTTTACAACTCAGTTTTCTCAGCAGGACCTGCAGGAGTTCACCCCACTGGGCGACTCGAACCTGTTGCATTCAACAATTCAGTTGCACACTTTGAGAACCACGTCCCACCTCCTCAGCCCCATCAGGACTCTCTTCCCTTTGCTGTGCCAGGAAGGAATTGCTCCAGCACTGGGTCTTCATGAAACAGAGGGTCATTGTTTAATTAAGGAATTACCTGATGTCATTTTTAGCTTCTGCACCTGCCTGTTCAATACACATCTACTGCAATGTCATGGCTATCGAGCCACTCAGACACCAAACCTCTCAGTTAAAGTACAGACGGAGCCCGAGGCTGTTTAGGAGGTGCACAAAGACTGAGTGAAAAAGAAACTGCAAGGAATGAGTATGGCAAACTGGTGAGCAGAAGCAGGGGAAGGGAAAAAGTGGAAATGCCTGGGAGTGATGCTCTACACCCTGCTGTGATGGGAGCCCTCCTCTCCACGGGAACACTTCATGGGCTCAACAGCTCCTGACAGCCCAGAATGGGCCACTCCTCTGGTTAAATCAGAAACAAAATACTGAGAAACAAAAGATACAGAATTGAGAGTTTAACACATCTGCCCTCCCCACAATTCCATCATGAACATACTCCCTGGACTGTGGCTAAAAGGGACAGACCTGAAGGTGCAGAGGACTGAGCATCTGTCCTGTGGTGCACAGTGTGATCGTGGGAAGGGACACTGCCTAAGATGGCACCTGATGAGCTCTGAGCTCCTGAATCCTGAGTGAAGCCTGCTGCCAGGACACAAGTATGCCCACAGCCCTGTACATCTCCACATCACCACAAACCTTGTAGAGCTGAGCAGCTCTGCTATGGAAATAGGAAGTTAATGGTGAGCTGAGGTGGCCGTATCCAAATCAGAGACCTGGTGATTCCCAGATGAGCTTTCTGAGCAGCCAAGCAAGTGATAACAGGTGCTGACAACATTTCAGTGTCAGCTCACATACAGATTCTCACTTACAGCCTCAAAGGACCCCCAACACAGAATTTAAGCTGGACTAGAAACCGCTAACCTTGTAAATTCCTCCCCAGGCTGCCAAAGGCATTTAAACGGATCTTGCAGAGCTGTTTCCGTCTGCCCTCACTCCATAACAAGTTGTTGCTGTGACAAAGGTGCTCTGAGCACGCTGGTTACTACCAGCAGACACAGCCCCTCAACTCAGATCAATCACAGACTGATTTGGCTTGGGAGGGACCTAAAAGCTCATCTCATTCCACCCCCCTGCCATGGGCAGGACCACCTCCCACTAGACCAGGTGCTACTCATGCAACTCTACTGCTGCACAGATCCCACCACGTGCCACAGGGCAAAGTGACACTTGGCCCCACACAAATCATCCTGTACTTCCCAAACAAGACTTTGGGGATGGCTGTAGGTGCATCCTTGCAGCTGGCTGCTTCATGAGCCCCCTGATTTCGAGAGCCCTTACACGGCTGCAGCTGCCTGCGGACTGCACCCAGGTGCTGAAGTGATGGGAGGTCTGTGGGCACATTGGCGTTCTTGGTAGAGTTTTATATTTCAGCGTTTTTCAGTAACTCCACAAGATTCATGAAGTGGAAGCAAAAACTAAGTGTGTTACTAAGTGCAGAGGGATTGAGGGACACAAGGACTCCTCAGCTTGTAAGGCTGACGGTGCCTGTAACCATGAACACCCTCGGCTCTGCTTTGGATTTCAATCCATCCCCAGAGGACGTGTGTTTTTTTCACTGGCAGGTGCCTGACTGGATGTCACCCCAGGTGTGTCCAAAGGACATCCTGAGCCATGCTTGCTCCCCAGGGCAGGACCCCTTCATCTGCAGCTCCACGTGCAGCTCTGCAGCCAGCACAGGAGCTGAACAAATCACGGCCAGCGCTGTCACCCCAAATAGCAATAGCAGAAGGAAGAAGGAGCAACCCAAACCCAGCTGCAGCTGCTTGTTTTCCTAACTCAAACCAGCTCAAACCCTCCACTCTTCTCTGTAAGGAACTGTTGAGGTGGGGAGGGGAGTCCTGGACATCTCCTCCCTCCATCACACTGGTTGTCAAGCTGGCAGGGAAACACTAAACACTTCTCTAGACTTCCTAAATGTCAAGAAAATATTTACAGGGCCCACTTGTGCTGAGCAGAACCGCCAGCCCCAAAGGCAGACCCGCACCCTCGCCTGGCGCTGCCTGGTATGCTCAGGGCAATCAGTTTTATTTAACATTTGTGGTTTTCCTGCTGAAAAACCCAGTGAAAGATTAATGCCAAGAAGTGACTCCTCTGGGGCCAAAACTGTCAGGGAGCCAGGACACAGGGAAGGATGGAGCCTGCCTGTCCATTCCTTCCCTGATACTTTACAGCCAGAGAGATCAGCCCCAGTCTGGCCAGGATTGGGGCAGGGTTAGGGGGATCTGGGCTAAGGTTGACCATGCTCTGGGGACACAAGAAAACTTCAGGCTCTCACTTGTGAACATTTCTCCAGCAAATACATTCATATAAAACCTTTTCCCACGTAGTTGTGGGTTTTTTTGTTTGTTTGGTTGGTTTTTTTTGCTTTAAAATGGGATCGCTCTGGTCTCCAATTTTCTCTGGGTTGCAATCACAGCTTTGCAATGCCTCCAGCTGCTGAAATCCTGTGCTAGTCATGGAAATGGGCTGAGCACAGAGCTCTCAGCTCCTGGGAGGCTTCCAGCAGGGCTGGAGCCACGAAGTGATGCAAGCAGGGCAGGCAGGCTGGCAGCAGGACAAGTGACATCCCCGGCTCTGGTGTGTGCCGTGGACGGTCCGGGGGGAATGAGGGAGCTCCCCTCCAGCCCCCCGGGCAGAGCGTGGGCGGGCAGCGCTTCGCCGCAGCACCAGCCTTCCGTTCTTTCCAGCTTCAACCATTACACGTTAATGAAGGTTTTCTAATGAGCTGTTTAAATAGTAATTAGAGGCTAGCACTGGAGAGGGAGATAAGTCTTGTGGGTATCTCGCCCTGCAAGAAAGGACCTGATAAGAAAGAAGTGAATGATTTTCTTCTGGGATCAATTCCAACGAGCAATTATCCCCTTGATACCACACTGCTTAATCAGGAGCAGGCTGAAAAAACACTTGACAGTGGCAGGCGATGAATGGGCCACTTTCCCAGCGTTTTCCAAGGGAAGGCTGGAGGCTTTATGCCAGTACCTGAGATAGGAGATGATCCAGAAAATGCTGAGAGCTCATTCAATTTAAATAAAATAATCATCAATGTTTCTTTTAAAAAAGCTTCATACAGACAGAAAAATCATCAGCTTCATTTCCTGATGGGTTCCCATTGCAGCTGTTCAAGGGGTTTAAGTTTTATTTTATTTCAGGTGCTGACCAGGAACCCATCCTTGGCTGCTCTGGGCAGGACAACGGTGTTTGGCTGGAGCGGTTCTCCCCCAGCAACTAAAGAACAGATGAGCTGCGGAGTAACAGTTGTGCAGGACAAGATGACTCAGAGACTTGGCTAAAAACTGTCTAGTTATCCTCTGATGTTGTCGGAGAGTTAAGTAAGCTCGAACATTTTAGTAGGCTTATTTTCTCACCATTCTACTGCCTCAGGTGATCCTTTGTGTTGCAACACAAAATACTGTATCATGGGATTATTAAAAAAAACAAAGGGACGTGCTCAAATCATCATTTTTTTCTGTCACCCTCTGCCAGTGCCAGGCGACGCTGGCACAGGTTGCGCACAACAAATGATGCAAAAAGGTCTGGCAAACAGCAGAACTAACAGCCAGGAGGGATTTTTTTAAGGCTGAGTATTATTCACTCTCTGCAGCACAGCGTAGCCAGGAGAGATAACTGTACAGCAGGACAAAGGGACAAAGCCTGGTGCTCATGTGGGTGTGTGGAGCACAGAGAGTACACCTCGAGGGGTACAGCCCTGGGAGTAGGAGCACGTGGCACTGGCAAAAGGCAAAAGAAAACCCGCAAACGTGCTCTGCCCAGGCACACCTTGGTGACAGGAGATCACACATATCAGGAGCACAGAGTGTGGGGTGGAAGGGACTATGTTACCCAGCCTGGGCTTTGCTCCCACACTGACCTGTCCTCTAGTCCCAACAGGAGCTGAGGTGAATTTTTTTTGCACGGCAACACGGTATGGAAAGGTGTTTTCTGGGGGATTTAGAGCCTCCTTCTAATTCCCAGCCTGGCTTCACTCATGGCTCTTTGCACCTTTGCCCCTGTGCACTGTTGGCTCAGCTCCAGTCTCTCCTCCCACTCCTGTGCACATCCCCCCTGGCAGGCAATGAGCACAGGGAGAGCTCCTCACAGCCAGCCCCTCTCCGTAGCCCCCCACCCCAAGGTCTCCTCTGGCATGACAGCATCTTAATTTCCCTGATCTGCCTACAGATTTTCCTGCAGCTCCCCCCTCACTCTTTGGGCCCAGAACTGGTCACTCTCATGACACAGGGCTAAAGAGCAAAGACCCTAAAGACACAGGGCTCATGACACAGAGCAAAGACCCTTCCAGCCCAGGAACCTGTCTGGGACACTCACTAGGCACTGATGCGAGGGGTACAGCTTCATGGTATAGCAGAGTCAGCTTTAAAGCTCCCTGCTGCCAAGAAGGGACATCTCAGGAGCTCCCCTTTCCTGAACCCCTTCCTAGTGCCTGCTCACATCCTTGGACTGGTCCTGGCACAACCTCAGATCCCACAGGAGCCATTCCCCTTGCAAACATGGAAAGACCTCCTCCTTTTTTTTCTTTTTTTTTTGTCAGGTTTGTTTTCTGCTGTGTCAGAGCACTGAACCGGCTCCCTGTCTGGTCAGAAGAGCCTAAGGACTGCTCAGGCTCAGCAGAGCACACCAGGGAGAGCTGCAGAGGAGCAGGACCTTCAGCAGCAGCAGTGATGAGTTAAAGTGAGTCAGGTCACCCCATGACATCACATCCTGCGAGATGGAGAGGAGAGCAGGGAAATGGAAGAGTGAATCCTTCACAGCTTTCAAGAACAAACACGCTCAGGACCTTGGGAGACACAGACAGCCCTGTCACAACATTCCACAGCCAAAAGTGGGGCCGCTGCCCTACATGTTTGCTTTCTGCATGATCACACCACCACGGGCTCCCGACGCAGCCCCACATCACACAGGAACAGGCAGCACAACTTTCCCTCCTCTCTTCCCTCTGCCCAGTTCCACTGACCCCAGGTCTGACTCTGGGGTCCTTCATGTTGCTGGATTTGTTGGACTCTGGGTGACTGTTGGCTCCACACTGGAGCAGAAATCCAACTGCACATCCTCCCATGTATCACTCCTGGACTCCACCATTTCATCATATTGCTTGTGTTCCTATCCTGAAGGCCACCCCGTTCTTTGTGTGTAATTTCCCCCAGTTCCTTTGTTTTGATGATGATTACCAATTACAGGTCATCACGAAATTTCATTAGCAATTTCTGTATTTTGTGCCAAGGCCATTAAAAATGTAAAAAAACATCATTTCCAAGGCCAATTTTTAAGAAACTCATTTAAGCACAGTCCTCACAGCCCAGCACTTTCCTCTCCCAATGGATTTAATATTCTCCTTTACTGCAGACCAGACAACTTAGATGTATCTTGTCTGCTTTGTCGAGAAGTTCAGGTTTTTTATCTACTCTGGCATCATTTACTTTCAGAAAATCCGTATCTCATCTTATCCATTTTCCATGTTCTTAATTATTCTCTATTTTAATCTTTATTCTGAAGCTTTGCATACTCACAGATTCAGACTAATAGACACTTACGTGCCAAGAACACCTTCTCCCTGCTCCAGTCTACAGGCCTTGTTTGCTGTTCTCCAGCCAAACAACCCAACCCCTGTGCTTTGACAGATTTATTACAAACCCTTCTTCCATGACTTCAGCTTTCTGTGAGCCCTTTCTCATTCCTGGAGGAGAAGCTAGCTGCTCCTACCTGTTTCCATGCTCAAAGGTCCTTGCCTGCTGAGTCCATGTTGGCTGTGGCACTTCCCATTCCCATGCACTCAGCACTCTGTCTCCCTCCCCTTTGTCCTCAGTGCCGCCAAACACCTGGGCAAAGTTTTCATGGGTTTTTTTTGGGGACTATACATAGATTATCCTACATCTCTGTCCCATCCTCAGCACATACAAGCCCCACTTCTCCTTTCCTGCTTCCCCTTTCATTTATACATCTGGACAGTTTCCAAGAGTTGTGCAACCTGTCCTTTGCTATTTCCTTTAATAACCTTGGCAAGGTTGGATTTTGCCGTACTTCCAGACTTGCTTGCTTTACAAAAATTGCAAAAATTCCTTTTTAGTACTGTTTTTCTTTCTCTTGGCTGTGGACTGACAGATCTCCCTCAGCAGCATCTTCTCCTCCCACCCACCAGCCCAGGACCCCATTCCTTGTCCTTGCAGACCCTCCAGACCCTGCCTTGCCATCACAGGAAGCAGCCAGGTCCTGCTGTCAGCAGGAGGGAGCTGCTGGTGACTCACAGCCTTGCTGGCTGCAAGGCCATGGCCATTCTGTTCGTGTCATGCCAGGGGAGTGGCAGCCTTTGCCGGTGAGGCTTAATCCCACCTTGGACCTGGCAGGTGGGCAGAGATGTCCCGGCAGACGGAACGGTGAGCCACAAAACCTGCTCATCAGCTAGAAGCCCTCCCTCCCACACCTGGCTTTCAGAGGAGCAACCTGGGCTAGTGCTTGTGTCCATCCCAGCTGGTCTTGTGCAGCTCCAGGAGCTGGGGTAGATTCTTGGAATCCCATGGAGCTCGATAAACATCGCTATTATTTTTAGATCTTTCATTTCAGCCCCTCTCCGAAGCAGGCTGAGGCTCCACGAGCCATGCGGCATGGAGCGCCTGCAGTGCAAACCCACAAATATCCACAAAATTGGAGGAAAGAGGTAGGCGGGAGGAGGGAAACCCTAGGAACTTGCCCTGGGAAACAGCTCTGCGCCAGCATTCCTCCCTGCAGGAAGAGTGCCCCGGTCACCACCAAAGGCTTTCCGAGCCTGCCAGAAGGTCCTGCCCACACACCAGCTCGTGGATACCTGCGTCTCCCCAGGCAGGGAGCAAATCCCCTGGGAGCAGGACTCCAAACCTGTACTTCTGCATCAAGTCACTCCTCTGGAGCACCTTTCCTGGGACAGCTCTCCCCTGGGGTGGGAAGAGCCACGGGAGCCTTGGTTGGCTGCGTGCTCCAGCCACGGGCTGCTCGTGCACCAGGCTCGGGGCTTTGCTACCTGAGGAGGTTTTTTACTGGAGAGGAGCAAAGGAAAGTGCTTCAAAAGAGGATGAGAAACTTTGCAGCTCTTGGAATGGCTCCAGCCTTGGCTGGGAAGTTGAGACATGCCTTGGAGGGGATGGGAGTCCCCTTGGAAGATAATCAGAGATTTCGAGTCTCTCTTACTTCCTCCTATACAAAGTCAGGGAAACCAGAAAGTTGGTTCTCCACCCCCACCTCACACACGACAGCCTCTGCTTATGGCAGGACTGAGGGACACCTTAATGAGAGGCTCCAGATGGCTCCTTGGAAACTGCTGCTGGGGGAAGAGAGGGTTGCAGGGAAGTTTCCAAACCCCCTCTGTGGCCTAGAGCAGGACAGTGAGATGCAGTGCTGGGAGGGATCTCCCTTCCTAAGGACTCGTCCCCACCATAGGGCACACATCCCATGAGCATGCAGTGTGCCAGGGCAATGCCAGCCCTTGGAGCATGAGGAAAGACCCCTCTGATATCTGTTCAACCAGAGCTGCCCATGGTGTGCTCAGCAGTGCTGAGCTCCCCTCTCAGCCTCACACTGGCCTCTCACAGCGACCCACCCATGTCTGCCACTCCTCTGAGCCACCACAGTGCTCCACAGGCACAGCTACACTGGCTGGGAGGGCTCCTCCAGACCAACAAGTCCTGTGTCTGTGGATCACTGGCCACTGGTAGTCGAGGGGCTGTGCAGCCTGGCCGCACTACAGCTCATAAAATCACAGGCTGGAAGGGACCCACGAGGATCACCAAGCCAACCCCTGGCCCTGCACAGACACCCCAGCAATCCCACCCTGTCCCTCAGAGTGTTGTCCAAACCCTCCTGGAGCTCTGGCAGCCTTGGGGCTGTGCCCACTGCCCTGGGGAGCCTGGTCAGTGCCCAACCACCCTCTGGGGGAAGAACCTTTCCCTAAGATCCAACCTGACCCTGCCCTGACACAGCTTAATGCTGTTCCCTCAGGTCTGAAGCTGCAGACCATGAAGTCTCCCCTCAGTCTCCCCTTCCCCATGCTGAACAAATCAAGTGATCCCAGCTGTTGCTTGTATGGCTGCACTGGACGGGTATTCTCCAGGGAGGGAATTTAACAGCCACAGTTAATACCTGTCTGCCCTCCCCTCCGTGCATGCCTGGAGGACATCCCTCCTTCTCCATACAATTCCCTTCACTACCTTAATGGAAGAAGAAATCCCAAACACAAGCTCAAGCTCCTGCAACTCTGCACTTGGCAAACAGAGTAAAGTTTAACACAGAACTTCTCCATGCCTGTCAGCAGAGGAGATAAACACCAGTGGGATGTAGGTGGCCATGCCTTCTCCATGCTTTCATGGGACCAGAGCAACACTCCTCTCTACAAGATGCTGAGGGGTCCCAGGAAGAGCTCTTGGATGAAGAAATCCAAGCAAGACCCACAAGGCAGCTTAGGGACCTGGGATGTTTGCACAGAGGATGCTGCCTAGTGATGATTCCTCCTAGTTAGAACCTCACACTGCATCATGTAGGCAGCAAAATCCCTCCATTCACAAAGTCCCAGGGCCTTTGGGCTATATCCATGCTGGACAGAAAAACAGAATCAGATTCCTCAGGAGAAGTCAGACAGAAGCTCAGAGAATAACTGGAGCCTGATGACATATTATAGACACGGTGATGTTTATACAAAGAAGTAAAGGTCACACATTGACTAAATAACTTGGGTCTAAGGGCAGCCAAGAGACACACACAGTCTCCCTGGCACCTTACAGGGCTCAAAGCCATTGCCTGAACTTCATGTGCTTCAGTCTCTCTATTTCTACAAGCAGCAATAGGAAACTGGTTATCTTTCACAGCATGGAGAGAGATCATTAACCAGTGGCAAGCAAGTGGCCCAAGAGCCTCCAAGTGCTCAAGTGACACCAGAGGTTACTGCAGCCTGAGCTGCACTAGCTAGCTAAGCACTCAGCCAAGAGGGAGAGTTCGATCCCTGCTGCCAATGCTTGGCAGACCAATGGGGCACTGGCTGACACTGCTCAGCCCAGCTGTGCTGCCTTGGACCTCCCCCAGCTCCCACGAACAGGACTGTGAAAGGAGGCAAAGAGGCTTGAAATGCTGCAGATTCCCCTGGCACTGCCATGGGAAGCTTCCAGCTCTCTTCACTGCTCCTATCAAGAACTCTTTTCTGGCCAGGAGGCTCTTCCAGCACCGGTGCACAGAGATAGGGATCCATGGCAAGACAGGAAAACGAGAGCACAGGCTGAAAGAGGCTTGGACACTCATTTTCCCATCAAAGGAAGCACATCATCCCCCCTTCACCCAAACACACTGTCATGTTGCTCCCCTAAATCGCAGGCTGCCCATCCCTGTCCTGTTCCCAGGCGGTGCTGTGCCTCTCTGAGGGGTGAGTAAGGACTCAGACATGCAAATCCACAGGCAAGTGTGTGCGTGTTGCAACACGGAGGAGGCTGCTCAGCCCTGGGACTTGGCTCCTCCTGCAAACAGAGTCAGGGAACGAGCTCATGAAAAACCTAAGTCTCCAAATATTTTATTTTGATCCACGAGCCTGGCAAGATCTCCTGTGAACATCCATTCAGCTGGGACTACACGGGCCTTGGAGGAAGAAGGAGGAGTGGTAGGAAGTCAGAGACAGACTCGAGCACAGCTCAGACTTGGGTTTGGGAGGACTTTCACTCTTTCTAAATAAACACAGAAGCCTTGATGTTTAAGGACAAAAAGCTTTTCTACTTGTGGCTCTTGGATTGTGTGTTTGAGCAAAGGCTTCTTGGGCATCCGCCAGCCTGACTGAAGAACACGGGGTCAGTACCAAGGTGAGAGGATCCTGCTCGGCACAGATGAGAGCAGGGCAAGAGGTACCAGCATCCAGCTGGTAAGATGTGAGGAAGAAAGACACATCCAATTTTGTCTAAAAAACTTCAAAGAAACATAGAATGCCCCATCCCTGGGAGTGTTCAAGGCCAGCTCGGACGGGGCTTGGAGCACCCTGGGATAGTCGCAGGGTGTGGAATGAGATGGGCTTTGAGGTCCCTTCCAACCCAAACCAGCCTGTAATTCTGTGATTCCTTGAGTGATAACTGGAGAGAGTGCTCAGCTCAGCAGCCAGAACACTGCCCACATGGGACATGGCTTTCAAACAGCCTTCTTGGCTCATGTGCCAGAGACTTTGATGCCACTGATGGCCCGTGTCAGTGACCATCAGGACAGCCTGTGGCACCTGCAGTGCCCTGCAATAGCTCAGGTGCCTTTGCCTCCAGGCTGCCAGCACATTCACACTAACATGTGAACTGGCTGTTCATACATCCAGGGGTTGGATGAAACAGAAGTGGGGTGTAAGGAAAGGGAAAGTAGCAGGTCAGAGTCTGGGAAATTCCAGGAAAGTCCAGGGATGTAAAGAGCTGAGAAGAGCTGAGAGAGTGGGAACATGAAATCAGCCAACTACCCTTCTGCATGGAGATATGAAATCCAAGGAAGGCCTCGGTGGGAATGTGAGGCAAGCTCACGCCAGGATAGCAGCTGCCATCCGTTTGTCTGTCCATCTGTCCGTCCATGTGGCCAGAGTGACCACGCTGCAAACCAGTGAAGTCACAGCTCCAGAGGCTCAGAACAAGCCCGTGACATGGCTGTGACTGGGATCCCACTGCCCTCCAGATTGGTGCATTTTGTGATTCCTGACCTTACAGAGGGAAGCTCAGGCTCAGGAAATAGGCTCCTTTATTCCATGCCTCCATAAGAAACCCCGTGTACTTCTGCTTTCCTTCTCTGCCCAGAGCAGACTGAAGCTAGGAGCCATGTCCAGACCCCAAGCCTCAGCTACTGCTCCATGGGATGGATTATTAATTCCTGTAGCTGAACACTAGATATATCATCAACAGAGAGACAATAAGATGAGCCTCAAAACCTCTCTCTTTATTCTTCTTTCCCCCTTTTTTTCAGGCGTACAGGACTGCAGCAATAGGCAAATGGTTTTGTTATTTGGGAAACCCTCCTGGCAGATACACTCAGCAGGGTGTACTCAAGCAACCTCCCATTCCTTACTCTACGCTGGACATTTCTGTAGCTGTCTCACATCTGGAAGAAAAATCTTTGTTCTCCTGTCAACCTTGGAGTTTGGACAGTCTTGCTCTCCCTGCCTGGTCACCTCTGGGAGAGCCAAGTTCTCTCTAATGACCGAGTTCCAAGTTGCTCAAAATGATGGTTTCCTACCTGATTCCAGAGAGGCAGGGACCTAGAGATAGGTTTCATAGAATCACAGACTGGTTTGGTTTGGTTTGGAAGGGACCCTAAAGATCATCTTGTTCCACCCCCTGCCATGGGCAGGGACGCCTTCTATTAAACCAGTTTGCTCAAAGCCCCAAAGCCCTGTCCAGCCTGGCCTTGAACACATCCAGGGATGGGGCAGCCACAGCTTCTCTGGGCAACCTGTGCCAAGGCCTCACCACCCTCACAGGGAAGAATTCCTTCCTAATGTTTCTTTCATTCATTCTAGGAAACCCCAAGAAATGCTCAAACCAGACTCTGGTTCAAAGGAGAAAGGTGAAAGTATAGAAATTAGGACTCTTCAGCAATGAAGCAGCCTCTCTCCCTGCCCCTGCCCCTGTCCTGATGGAGCAGCTGTTGCTGCTCCAGTGTGGATCAACACTTTCAGTTAATACAGCCCGTGATTTTGTGGAGCTCACAAAGCTCAAACCTCACAAAGCTCAAAACCACTTCAAGTCCCTTATCCATGCAAGTGGCAAGTGGCTGGAAATCCCCATGGGAGGCAGAGTGCCCACTGCAGCCAGGGCTGGAAGCCGCACTGTGCTGTGCCATACTGGGAGAACAGGCAGGGACAGCGCTGCCACGCAGTGTGTGCTGGCCCTGGCAGGAAGCCGTTTGTCTGCAAGGCACGGAAACAAGGAGGTTTTGGAGACGGCAATCCCATGCAGCTTCTCACTGCTTTTCCCAGCTACTGATCCAAGAGTGCCTGTGTTTACTTCCAGCCTTCCTCTCTGCTCCACTGCCAAGCAGCCTCACAGACCGGATGCAAACCACTCCACCAGGAAACTCGCTGGGCTGTATCAGATAAAAGGGCCATTGCACAGAGACACTTCGGTGGCATTAACCCTGCTCTACCTGGTCCCAGGATTAGGGCAGCAGACCTGACCCCATGCATCGCCTGGTCTCTGCTCCCAGAGCCCAGGTTGTTGTACTCGGGGCTGCTCCGCAACGTGACGGTGCTGCAGCTGGAATCCTGCCCACATGGCACTGAGATACTCACACGGAGGGAGGACGGACATGCCAAGTGTGCATGGCTGTGGCTCTGGGGTCAGACCCCACACACTGGCTGCAGTGGCTCCATCACAGCAGGGTGACAGTGGGACATGTGAGATGGCGCTGTGGGAACCGGCAGTGCAGCCAGACCGACTCCACCAGGGTCTTTGGTGACCCACTGGTCTGAGAATGCATTCATGGAGCAAATGAGATGGGACTGCCCCATGGGTCATGGTGGCTTAGCAGACACTGACCATAGACTGATGGGTCCTGGCTCAGCATCTGCTCTGGCAAAAGCAAGGGCAGTGCTGCCTCCTTGGACTGTCTGGGCACAGCACCGCCTGGGCATGGCAGTGAGCGCCCACTCAAGACCTGCCAGGACCTTCCTCCAAAGGCATAACCCTCAGGAGCAGCATGAGGTAAAGTGGGGCTCAGAACACCAGGACTGCCTCTGGCACAGCTGCTCCTGTCAACCCGGATGTGTCATATCCTGCATTTCCCATCACTCCCTGCAGGCTCACATGCTCTCTGCAGCACAGCGGGTCACCATCCATGAGGGCACCACCACCCATGGATCTCAGACTCCACTTGGCAGGAGAGGGAAGGCAGAGAAGCAAACAGCGATTGAAAAAAAAATGCATTCAGCTGTCAGAAAAAGTTTCTTCTGCAATTCTCTGCAGAAGATCATGGACTCATTAAGGTTGGAAAAGCCCTCTGAGATCATGAGTCCAACCAGTGACTCAGCATTGCCAAGTTCACCAATAAATCATGTCCCCAGTTGCCACATCCACACGTTTTTTAAACATAACTGACCCCAGGATTTGAGGGGCCTCAGCAGTGCCCAGCACAGAGGATGGTCCCTGCCGTGGCCCTGCTGCCACACCATGGCTGGTACAATCCAGATACCACTGGCCTTCTTGGCCACCGGGGCACACCTGGGCTCACATTCAGCTGCTGCAACCAGCACCTCCAGGGCCTTTACACCCGTCAGAAATGTTTGTATTTTCCACACATTTGCAGCTCCCTGACCCTGCACATGGGTATGGGGCTGGGCTGTCTGTGTCCCACCACACTGTCACTGCTGCTGCTGTGGCTGAGGGCTGACATCTCAACACTTCTCCTTTAGCAGGAGGACGACAGTGCACAACTGTGACCCTCCTGTTCAGCTGAGGCAGGTGAGAAATAACCCCATGAGTGAGGTTAAACTGAGGTGACAAGTCTAATAGAGCTTGGAAGAAAATCTCTGAGCAATCCCTTCTCCCCACCTAATTCACTGTCTTTATTTAGTTATCCCAAATATTCCAGGATTATACACACACACAGAGATGCGTGCACACACACACACACACACACATATATATATACACACACACTTCCTTAAACCACCACTCTCCTGTCTCCTCTTCCTCTGCTGAGGCATACTGGCTGGTCCCAACACTGTGGTGATCAGAGGGCAGAGGGAGGGAAGAAAACCTCTGCTCTTCCTCAGCTCTATTCCCAAACCAAGCTCCATCTGTATTGAGAAACTCCAACATTTCCATTACGGGAGAAAGGAGAAGAAACTCTATAAACACCTGAATCCCCAGCAAAGCCAGGGTCCCTAGAGGAGTAGCAGCAGGCTGAGCAGGGAGTGACAAACAGCCACCAATAAATCATTGTGGCCATGTCTGCCCACGTTCAGATCCCCTTTGTCTTCCCTGTGTTTTAAGCAGGATAAAGGCTACTTTACAGTGCCCTACCATCACACGTGTCCCCATTGCTGTACTGACTGTCTGGGGCAGCAGCTCATCCCGTCTTGCTCTTAACTCCTACAAGAACCAAACATGGCATTAAGCCAGTGCATCTAAAACACAAATCCTGCATGGGCTTGAGAACTGGAGCAGGAGAAGGGCCACTGCTAGTGTCTGGTTGCTGAAATCAAGAACTGAGCAGAAGTCCCAGTCACCCCTCCTGTGTCCTTGGTTTCAAGCAAGCTCTGCAAAATCACCCAAATTCACCCCAACACAGTAAGCAGCAGAATTACTGATTGGGCAGAACTGCACACCAGAACCCATCCAGGTAGAGACAGGAGACTCCCTTTTTTTGAAGAATACCTGGGAAAAAAAAATCTATTTACTAGCTTTGCTGTGCTTTAGCCTGACTGCTAGTCCTGCTCTGCTAATCCCTCCCAGAGCTCCTGCATGCCTGCCTGGGCCTGCAGGGAAGGGATCCTGTGTTTGACATCCGTGTCATTGTGCCTTGCTCGCTCTCACGCTCACTGGCCCACGGCCAGCAGCAGAAGGACACAACCTTGAGCCGGGCTGGACCCTGCCTTTCCCAGCGATTGAAATGGGAGAGGGGCTGGAGCAGGAAAAACAAGGAGGCAGCTTTTCCCTTTCTTTGGGTGGCGATCCCCCCGCCCTGCCCAGCACCGACATTCCTGACAGGGTGCCAGGGTGGGCAGCGGGCAGCCCGCGGGTAGCGAGTGCCCAGTCCTGGAGGCTCTGCCGTGGCCAGGAGGAAACCTGCAGCTCCCTGCTAAGGGCAATACCAGGCTCTGACTCAGCAGGCACAGTTCACACAGACCCAGCAGGGGAACTGTCCTCAACAGAACCATCCCTGAACTGCACACGGAGCTGCACTGGGAACATCTCGGCACCAGATCTGCTCTGGGGTTGGTGTTTTGCATTTCTCCCAGTCCATAACCTGCACTACACAGTGCTGATGCTGCAGCTCCAGGCACAGCAACAGAGCATCCAGTCCACACCTCACGGATGTGCATCTCCTCTCCAAGCTCTTCTGCTTGCTGCCCCACAGTGCCCATGCGCGGTGCTGTCCCTCCCCACAGCCCTCACAGCTAGGGGATGGCAGGGAGCTATGGGGACACAGAATCATAGAATCATCAAGATTGGAAAAAACACCTAAAATCATCAAGTTCAACAGCTCCCCCAGCACTGCCAAGCCCACTACTAACTCATGTCCCCAAGTGCCACATCCACACAGCTTTTAAATCTCTCTGAGGATGGTGACCCCACCAGTGACCCTTAGCAGCCTGTTCCAGGGCTTGACAATCCTTTCCATGAAGAAAGTTTTTTCCTAGATACTTGTCAGGGGATGCTCTGGGGACTGATGTTTGTCCCCAGATGGGGCAGGAGTTCTTTGAGAATCAAAAAAAGCAACACCAAGGCTACATATGATTTAAGAAAACTGTAGTAAGGTCTGCTGGGGTTTACAGTTTTAATTGCTGATGGCTCTGCTGCAGCAAAAACATCTTCTGCCATATTGACCACCTCCTTGACCATATTCTGGATAATGTTCTTGGGTCAGTTTTAAACTGAAGGAGGGCTGATTC
Organism: Cephalopterus ornatus; assembly: GCA_013396775.1. NCBI lineage: Eukaryota > Metazoa > Chordata > Aves > Passeriformes > Cotingidae > Cephalopterus > Cephalopterus ornatus. The sequence continues at coordinate 168,135 of VZRE01011295.1, read as the reverse complement.
AGATTACCTGTAAGGGAGAAGATTTTACTATGAGGGTGGTGAGGCCCTGGCACAGGTGGCCCAGAAAAGCTGTGGCTGCCCTGTCCCTGGAAGTGTTCAAGGCCAGGTTGGACAGGGCAATGTGGTCTAGTTGAAGGTGCCCCTACCCATGGCAGGGAGGCGGGGCGAGCTGGCCTTTAAAAGTCCCTCCCAACCCAAACCATTCTGTGATTCTGTGATTCTCAAGATAAGAGATACAACCTGCAGACACAGTGTCCACCTACCACGCTCCAGATATAGATCTGCCAGAATATGCCCAAGATTCCACCTGTTTCTAACAGGAATGCCTTCACAGAGATGGTCCTAACCAGCTTCAAGTCAGCTGAGAGGGTGGCAGTGGCAAATATCGTCCATTCCTCACTTGGTACACAGCACGAGGCAGGCACCCTGAGCAGGGCAGGGACCCCAGGCAGGGCAGGGACCCCGAGCAGGGCAGGCTCTGTCTCCTGTCCTGGGGCTGCCCCTGGCAGATCTGGCTGCTCCACTTGGCTCAGCCAGGCTCTGCTCATCCACGGGCACAGTACTGCTCGGGAATGGGGACCCAGGGTCCCGGGAACAGCAATCAGAGGAGGAAGCACCAGGCCCGGGACTCTTGCAGATGAGACAGGAAGGGATTACACATATCCCACCGCTCCAAACATGCGTCCCCCTTAAACAAAGCCGTTCCTGCCTCTGTGTGCAGCCGGGGCTGGGAACGGGCTCCCAGCTGCTCTGGGAACGCCAGGGATCACTTTCCTTTCCCACTGTCAGCACCTGCTTAGAGGTTACATCCTATGACCTTAAGGGTAACGCTGTATCGCAGTTTTACTGCCCTGAGAAAGAGATGGGGATGATAAACCAGGGTGAAGCCGAGGAGCCCCATCCCCTCCTTCCCCCCCGCGACCCCTCTGTCCCCAGCGGACGCGCAGCCCGGGGTCTGTGTCGGGGAGCCGCGTCCCTTGAGGGCAGCCTGCGTGCACTCTCTCCCATCAAGCTGCAGACCAAGGCAGGAATAATATGAACATATATTTTTAGAAGCAGCAAATTATTTCTCTTACAGAAGGAATATTTCCATGCTGGGCTTTTTCCCTTCCCTTATCACAGATTGTATATTTAGAGCGTGAGAACTCTACCTCGCACAAACAAGGGCTGCCAGGCCCCATGCTCAGGCAGGGAGCCACTGCTGGCCTCTCAGACCTGCCCCTTTTTGGGACCAAAGCCCCCATCTTCTCTCCACAAGTGGGAACTGCCAAAGGGAGAGCTGCTTTTGGGATATGATGTGAAAAGGAAGGGAAAAGGCACTCCAGAGAGTTATCAATCAGCACATTTGTGATCTCGGAGCTGCTGAGCTGTTGGAAACACGGGGCAGACCGTGAGCCCTGACACAGCCACCAGCAGCAGCACAGGCTTCACCGCTTCCCCCCTGTCTGCAGGTGCACGAGGGATCCCAAGGGATGGCTTGAACGGTTGGGGACATCCCCAGGGCCATCTGGCTGCTAAAACACATTGCACTTGCCAGCAGAGTGTCTCACCCAAAGAGTGGCTTTACGGCCTGCCCTGTACAGAGCCTGTGAATGGAAGGCCTCGGGTGTTCAAATCCCCCTCCTAACACACAGATGCACGTGCACAGAGTGGGGAGACAAATCACTGCAGCCTCTGTTTTCACTCTGCTTTCCCATCCCTCTGGCATGCTGGAGTCTGGGCAGCCCTGCCTGCCTCCCTGCCTTTCTTCCTGCCTCTGTGCCTTTCTTCCTGCCTGCTTCCCTGCTTGCCTGGCCCTGCTGGGAGCTGCTCTCTGGAAGGGAAGCCGCAGCCAGCCGGCAGCCCTGGACTGCAGCTATGGAGGCTTCTCATTCCTAGAGAGGGGGCTGATTTCACAGCCCAACCATGGCAAACATCTCTGGGATTTTTGGAGTTTGTCATGGATGAGCCGTCAGGAACCACTGGATCCTCACTCCACCAGGGAGTGAGACAGCACAGTTCCTCCTGGCTCATGGACCCAAACCCTCCCCGTGGCCCCTCTAACACAGATTTAATGCATTTCAAACAAAAATGCATCAAATGCCATATTTCCACACCAAACACGGGGATTTCACGGTCTGGGTGACTTTCATGACATCAAGATTGATACAGACTCTTAATCATAGGTAACAGTTGCTGGATGCAGCCCCAGGATGAGGGCTGGGTGTCTTGGATGCCTGTCTGGCTTTGCCCTTCTCAACTTGGCCCTGCTTATTTTCCTCACATCTCGGCTTGGGCATCGCCCTCCCACTGAAAACAACATGTCAAGTCATTGGGCTTCTTGCAAATCACAGCCTCATGCCTTCAGACCTGCCCTGAGACAACTCCAACAGCAGCATGGGAACAGAAGCAGATCTGACTGCTCCAACACTGATCACTCGTGGGCAGCGGCTGCGGTGCCGGGCAAAGCCCTCAGCGAGCTGTGCCCTGTGCTCCACAGCTCCCACAGCGGCCCAAGCAGACTTCAGTCATTTCAGAGAAGGAGTGATGCCCACCAACTCAAGGTGGGGTGATTTGCTTGCCATCAGACATCCAGAGTATCATCATCAGGCTGCCAGTGCAACACAGAAGCATAAAATCACAAAACCATTAAGGTTGGAAAGGCCCTCTAAAACCATCAGCTCCAACTGTTCCCCCAGCACTGCCAAGGCACCACTAAACCATCGCCCCAAGTTCCACATCTACGTGACTTTCAAATCCCTCCAGAGACAGAGACTCCACCACCACCCTGGACAGCCTGTGCCAGTGTTGAACAACCTTTTCAGTGAAGAAATTTTCCCTAATATCCAATTTAAACCTCCCCTGGCACAACTGAAGGCTGTTTCGACTTGTCCTTGTAGCTTGTTATTTGAGAGAAGAAACTCACCCCAACATCCTAAGGCTCATCCTTGCTGGAGCACGCACTTCTGGCAGGAGTGTGGTGGTGGGCAGTGAAGCGAGGCCCAGGCTGTCAGTGAAGCCTGTCTCACAGGTCAAGTTTGGAATATTTATACATCTCCACCTGTAAACTGCTTTTCCTACTCTGTTCAGTGGACACTTGAATGTTCAGGAAAAGAATGGCTTATCTGGCATGCTAGCATTCTCATTTTTAATCCACTTGATGCAAATTTCCACCAATTAACAGGGATTTTCCCATCCATGAGTTTTTCCATTGCTGCAAATGTGTCACCTCCAAACTCAGCCCCTTACCCCACGTGTCCTTGCTGTGGGAGCTGTCTCCAGAGATGTTCCCACCTGCCTGAGACCCAGGGGGGCAGGATAGTCAGGGCTCTGCCCTGTGCATCACCATGGCTCTCAAATCAGGTCTCCTACCAGTACTTTTATTTCTGATAATGACCTCTGAGCGCAGTTTAGAAAGCTTCAGAGGGATTTCCACTCTTGGCAGATGAGCTGGGGCTATGGTAAGGCTCCGAATCTCTCCCATTCCTAACCTGGAAGAGGGGAAGGGCCAGTACAGCCAGCCCATGAACCCAGGTTCTCTCAGTCACCCCTAAGGGTTAACATGGGCTCAGTTCTCAAGAGACCACATGGATTCCTCTCCAGTTTTCCCCTCAGTAATCTGATCACAGCTCCTGAGCAGGGTTCTCAGAGGCACTGGCCAGAGGAGGTGGGCTGGAGCCCTGTGCCTAATCCAACTCCATCACAAAATTAAGGAATCACTAAAGCTGGAAAAGACCTTTAAGATCATCAGGTCTAACCACCAACCTAGCACCACTACTGTGTTCACCACTAAACCATGTCCTCAAGTGCCACATCCACACTTTTTTTGAATACTCCATCTCATGTCCATATTTCCACCACCCTGCTCTGTCAGGGCCAGCTCCATACCCACAGCACAGCTCTCCTCACCATGGCCTGAGCCACCTCTGATCCCTTCACCTGGGGAGGCTCCAGCAGACAAAACCTCCTTGAAGAGCTGAGTCTCACCTTGTCTGTCCAGTGCCTCCGCAGAGCCAAAACCCTGTGGGGTGGAGGAGACCAACAGCTCACAGGGCAAACCTCTCACCCCCAAAGAAAACAGGAGGAAGCTCCCACCTCTGAGCTGGGACAAGCCTTCCTCAGTTACCTCCTCCACACTCTCCTGGCTGTAGGCAGAAGAGTTAGATCAGCCTGGACACAGGGAACACTGTGAAGAACCGGTCACTCACTGCAAGGTCTGACAAGGCAAGAGTTCAGATGCAGGAGGTGGCATCTCCAGCCCCTTCCCAAGAAGAGCTCAAACTTCTGCCCTGGCTCATGCATAGACTTGGGCACCTCTGGAAAGATGACAGATGAGTCTGGGGCTCGGGGGAGCTCCAATGACAGTGATCAGAAGGAACAGGCTGTACTGGTGACCAGAGGGTTTGTCAGGAGGTCCCTCCATTAGCCCCAGAAGCCACCCAGTGTGGGGAGCCAGTTCCTCTGGGAGAAGGTCAGCAGGCAGGAGGAAAAACGAGCAGCAAAGGCCAGCTCTCTGCCAAGACTCGTTTCTCCCACGGATGGGGCCAAGATCAGTTGCAGTGATATCTGCCCCACTTCTGTGTGGAGTTGGCTCATCTCTGCAGAACTGAGCTGTCTGGCAGGGAGCTGTGCAGAGCTGAGCCCGGGAACTGAGCTGCTCCATGTGAACCACCACGAGCTGGAATCCCACTGAAATCAGAGCACATTCGACACAGTGTTCAGAGTACAGCCGTCCTGCAGCCGAGCTGCCAGCGGGGAGAACCGGCACTGGTGTCTCTCACATGCTCACCAAACACACAGAAAATACTGCCTGGTGACTCTTCCCAAAGGAGAGGCTCTCAAACAGCCAGGAAACAAAGGATGGGGCAGAGATAGGCACTGCCTGCTGCTGAAAGCCCGAGGTTAACAGCGGAGAGTAGGAGGCTGGAAAGCATTTGCATGTTTCTTATGACCTGGATTTCCAAGAAAAGTGGCTTGGAAAGGACCAACAGGCTAAAACTCAGTCCCTGGGTTCATCCTGGAACAGGGATCTGGACGGTTTGGGCTCCCTACAATCAGTGAGTGACCAGGCTGAGCCAGCAGGCAGGACTGTGGATGTGGGGCTGGTGGCTGGCAGAGCAGTCCAGCACCAGGCAGGCATTTCAGGAACCAAGGAACCCCAGCTATTCCTGCCTCAACACTTTCATCCAGAAAAATGCTTCAAATGGGGGCAGGGGTCAAAGCAAAAAGTGATAGCCAAAAAATGGACAGGAAAGCAGACGCACCTTTGGGGCAGGGTTTGAACTGAAAATTCAGAGAGTGGGAGTGTGAAAATGAGATTTCCAGGCAGATGCCTTCTCTCCTGTGTGACTTGGAACAAACCATCCCACACCAGGAGATGCACGTCCATGCACATCTCTCATCGGGTGTTTCCAAACCTGCTTTCTGCCCAGACCCTACATGGAGGGAGGGTCCATTCCACTGGCACTGCTCTTCCCTTGTTATCTTCTTATTGTGGTGTTATCACCCCAAGAACATTTTAGGTGCTTGGAAAGGCAATCCCTGGGCATGTGCTCCAAGATTAAGCCTGAAGGCTGGGTGAAGACTTCACCCACTGGGAAATAAAGAGAATATTTTTTCTGTCCAAGTCCCCCATGCAGGCAGAGCTGGTGTGAAAATTCCTGGTGTGAAAGTGGAGACCCCGACTCATCCTGCCACCCCTGGCAGTGAGCTGCCACCTGTGCAGCGGTGGCACTGAGGAGGGGGCAGAGGCAGGCTGGGCACAGCGCTGAGGGAGGAGGATGAGGGCAGAGCTGCCGTCCAGCACTCTGTGATGCAGCTGCAGCTGACAGCTGCAACACAAACCATCTGCCTGTGCTGGGCTGGACAGGAGGGAGGGGAGCAGGAAGGGTTTCCAGGATGAGAGGCTGAGAGGGAGGCAGGGTCTCCCATGAGACAGAGGAGCTGAGTCTGGGGGAGGTCCTCCCTCGATAACCATCAATGCAAGGCTGGGGTTACCCGGGGCGGTGGAAGGAGGGGTCAAGTCCTCCGTGAAGGGTGTTCAGAAAGGATCAAGACAGAGAAATTGAGGCGTTAAGAGATAAGACACAGTCCCTGTAAAAACAGTCCCCAGCAGTTTGGGGGTGGGTTCCTTCTGCCCCGCAGTCTGCAGGAGCCTCCAGGCAGCTCTGAAGGCAGGGAAAAGCTTAATTCAACCTAAACCAAACCGCTGTGGGCAGCAGCACCTTGCACTGTGGATCTGGGGGTCATTTATAGACCACTTAATTGCTCTGCAAACAATGATCTTTCCTTGCTCAGGATCTGTTGTTTCACTTGTCCTGCCATGGCAGCAGTTTGATGGATGAATTTAAGGGTCATATCCAGTAGTTCACTCTGGATTCCCCCTGCTGCACCATTAGATCCTCGCTGACATGCAAGTTAGGAAAATCCCATGCAGTCTCCAGCACATGAGACCCCACAGGGCAGGCACCGAGGGACTATTCTCTTTCTGGAAGGATGAGAAACTCATTACCACCACAGATGGCCTGGCTCTTCCAGGCCTCTCGCCTCAAATGCCAGCCCAGCAAAGGCCACGGGCTTTATGAGATTACAGCTACTCGGAGTTTATGAGCTTACATAAAACATTTACGGTGGGTGCATTAGTAACACAGTGGCCTGTATTTACGGCTGGTGCCTGAGCAGAGCTGACCCCCAGGCTGAGCTGGAGCCCATGTGCTGGTATTTGGATGCCTTCCCTCGGTACAAACAGCTGGGCTCCTCCGAGCGGCCAAGGGCAGCTCAGATGTCGTCTCTCTGCTCCAGTACCACCCACGGGCTGCGGGGACGCGCAGAGGGCCCAGCACCGCCAGCACAAGGGACTGGTCCCACCAGGATGGGCCCTGCTGGGTTTGTGGGAGGTGAGACCTCTGAGCCAGCGTGCCTGGCTGTGGCTTTCTGAGCTCTCTCCTCCTCACTGCTAGTCCCACCACTGTGCCTGTGGCCTCCAGCACCTTGCTCACAAAGGACCTGCTTCAAGCAGAAGCAAAATCAAAGAGTGGGACGGGTAACAAGAGACATTTCCAAAGGCAAGGACCAGCTGGGTTTGGGAGTTTGGGAGCTTCCAGTTTGGGAGCAGGGAAGGGGTGACAGCAGGAGTCCCCAAGCACGGGCCAGGGTGTCTGCACAGTCCCCGTTCCCCTCAGGAAGGAGGAACAACAACAGGAAGAGAGGAAAACTCACTCAGACAAAAGATAAACAGACCAGCGAGATAGCGAAGCCAGAAGTTGCTAAATAACCTCAAATTGCTTCAGAAAGGACTCCAATGGAGCACTCCCTCTGGAAGGCGAGCAGGCAGAGCTGTCTCAGCACATCTGCTGCCGTGGCCCTGCTCTGCTCCCACACCACACCACTCCCACACCAGGAGCCGGGGCTCCTGCGGCTCTTTTCCTCTCAGGAAGCCCTGGGCTGTCCTGGGTGTGAAAGCAGGAGTCAGCAACACAAAAAGGAGCAGCACTTGCTCTTCCCTCAGACCAAGCCTTGTTTGGGCTGGAGCCCTTGATGCCCCCCAGCAGCAGCAGGACACCTCTCCCCGCGCTCCCACCGGCACCACACTGGGTGCTTGCAGGAGATGTGTGCATCAAACCGAGCTCTCTGGCAGCAGCAACACAGCCCGAGCAAACCCCTTGTGCTGCAGCACCACTAAACCCAGCAGAGCCCAGTCCATAAATCCAGCCTCTGCCCCTGTGGAGAGTGTTTCATATGGTGCGATTGGGAGGTTTACGGAAGGGGCTGAAGCCCAGTTCCCCCAGGCCAAGGAAATAAATGAGGGAGAAAAATTAAAGCGATTGCTCAAACCCAAGGGCCAGTTAGGAACAATCTGGGCTCTGCAGAGCAGGAAATGACACTGAGCATCTGGGTGCATGTCAGGACAGATTAGGAGCCTGTCAGGAGCTTGACATAGGCTCTACAAGACGATTACGTGTGAGAAGTCTGCGGTGGGCTCTGGACACCAGAAGCACCATTCCAGGCACTGCAGCCCCAGAGCAGCTGCCACTACCCTTCATTACACTATCTCTTTTCTCTCTACTGAAGCTCCTCAAAAAATCACGCCAGCTGAGATGCTGGGTTTGGCTGTAAACCAGGGCAGATTTTCAAGTGCAGCACCCAGTGAAGCCCAGGGACGTGACCTCTCTGCCCGACCCACAAGGTGCCAAGGTCCAGCCAGATCCAGCTCAGTTTGCAGGGTGAAGAGTAATCATCCTGCAATACTCAAATAGAGGTTTTGCCACCAACTTTAATGGCTCTAACACTTCCCGAGTCTGGTGGTCTAGACATGCAAACACCTTCAGATTCAGTGCTGTCCCAGTATTTTTGCATTAGGAGGGTTTACAAATAAACCCTTCACCTGCAGATAGGTACCTGAGCCCTCACCTTTCACAACGCAGAGATACAGGTATGTAGGAAGGTAACGCTGAGGCAGCCAAATGCTCCGGCACAGCCCAGAACCCCCACGTCCTGGGCTCATCCCACAGTGTGGGCAGCAGGTCAGGGGGAAATTCTGCCCCTCTGCCCCACTCAGGTGAGACCCCACCTGCAGAGCTGCCTCCAGCTCTGGGATCCTCAGCACAGGAAAGATGTGGAGCTGTTGGAACAAATCCAGAGGAGACCACAGAGATGCTCCAAGGGCTGGAGCCCCTCTGCTCTGGAGACAGGCTGGGAGAGCTGGGGGTGTTCACCTGGAGAAGAGAAGGATCGAGGGAGACCTGAGAGCCCCTTCCAGGGCCTAAAGGGGCTCCAGGAGAGCTGGAGAGGGACTGGGGACAAGAGATAGAGGGATGGCACAAGGGGGAATGGCTTCCCACTGCCAGAGGGCAGGGCTAGATGGGATATTGGGAAGGAATTCTTGGCTGTGAGGGTGGTGAGGCCCTGGCACAGGTTGCCCAGAGAAGCTGTGGCTGCCCCATCCCAGGAAGTGTCCAAGGCCAGTTTGAACAGGGCTTGGAGCAACCTGGTCTTGTGGAAGGTGCCATGGGCAGGATGAACTTTAGGTTCCATTCCAATCCAAACCAAACAAGCCTTGGATTCTATGACTACTTTTACTGTTCTGTGCTGTGGGGGCTGGACACTGCCTGCAACAAGGGTACAGCTTTTCTGTGCAGTAGAAAGGAGTGTCAGAAAGTTCAACCCAGCTGCTCTCCACTGCTGTGATCTCTATGGTGTATCACAGATGCTGCCTCCCCCCCATTTTCTGTGTGAAATTCCCTGCAAACTCCCAAATTCTTGCCTATAAACACATTTTGAGAGCAAGTAAGTCCACATTATGGTAACAGTCTAATGCTTGCAACTTCTGGGCTTCAATCCTGCTGTCTGAGCTCTTTGCTCACCCTCCAGCAGTTCAGCAGAAGTCTAACATCAGGAAAACCCTCCTGGGGAGATGACACGTGGGTGCTGAGCCTTGGCAAATCTGGAAGAGCTGTGGTAGACTTGCAAGTCGTTTATCACAGACTAAAATCTCTCTTAACAAATAAGAGAATGAAATGTAAGAATGTATGAACTGGTTTCAGCACAGAAAGAGGCATCTGGACCTTCTCACCAAGGTAAAGGACCCTCTTACCCAAACATCTCAAAGCACTGAGTGGGTCACAGAGGCTCTCCAAAAACCTGGTGGAGAGAGATAGGGACTTGCAGCAGGTCACTCTCACTCCCATGTGCCTCGGGGCTTACACCACCTGTATATTTATTTGGAGTCCAAAATCGGGGGACATAAATGTCACCACACAGATCCTCAAGTTTATACTCAATATCAAAGCCTCTGCACTGACTTCAAAAGAATCTCAGATGGACCACAAGTGAGAAACATTTCAGGTGAGCACTCATAGCCATTTTCTTATTCAGATCAAATTCATATCAATCCTATATTGATTCCAGGGATGCCCCAAAGTCCTTTCTAACCTCCGCTGTTGAAGGACTCCAATTAGTTTTCCTCTTTTAGTTGTTCAAGCCTTTTGAGGATAAGTACACTGAGGTCACCAGTAAAACAGGCAAATGTTTCACACCTTTATGTGGGCTGCCCTATGTTACTGGGGTGGGACACCCTGTTGGGGTGGCTGTGGGCTGCAGGGGCTGTGCTTGGCCCCAGTGGCAGCAGCACCAGGAGCCTGCGAGGGGCAACGTGAGCCCTTTGTCTCATCTGCCAGTGCACAGTGCTGAGGTATCTGGTGGGACACCACAAAAATCCAAAGTGACAATTTAGATAAGGACACTGAAGTGATATATAATGGGGAAGAAACCCCCAACTCTGGAGAGGTATCACATGGGAGCTGGTTGTGCCACCTTGGCCCTGGGAAACAGGGCTGGACACTTACGGTGACCTCAGAGCACAGTCTGCCTAAAAGGTGCCATGACTGAGCACTCCAACTGTTCTGATTTATAATAAACATAGAGGCTATCAAAAGCCTGTCCCATTTTAAGTGCTCTGAAAATATTTTAAAGCTTTCTGTGACAGTGTAAACTCTCCCCTAGAAACACCCATTTTCTGTGCCAACCTGTTCTCTCCTGTCCCACCCTGAAACCAGTGTGTCCCATTTGCCTCCCCCAGCGAGGAGATCCACTCACAAACCTGTTCTCAGCAATGCAGTGTCCTGCACACGAATTTAAGGATGTACTGAGGCAGGTTCCTAAAAGCCTCCCTGTGCTGGGGAGGGGTCTGCCCCATCTCCTGGGGTACACCACAGCTCTGTTTAAATATTATCCAGCATTTGCTAAGCTTCCAATTAAAAAAAAAAAAGGGTAGTTAGAAAATAAGGAAGCATCCCAATATCTGTCATAAAGCAATAAGTGATTGTGCAATCAATGGATGAGGCTCGAGGAAACAACTTGGGTATGTGACAACTACAGAGGAGAAAAGTTTGGATGTGAACAGTCCCACTGGCTGAGAACATTCTCACGCCTGAGCAGGGATGGGAATGAGACTCAGCACAGCTCTCAACTGCCATCACTGCTTTGCTTCCTAAATTTCACTTTCTTTTATTTGGAAAAATAACTATGAAATTAAAGCAAGCAAATAAAACAAACAAACCATCCTTGCCTTAGAAAAACCCCAACGTCACGCTGAAGTGAGATAAGAAACGGTGAAGAAGTTATTGTACAGCTGTGGAGTTGTAAGTATTACACAGCAAGAAAAACAAACGCTCCCTCTCGGATGGGAAAAAATGTTTCTTCTCAGTTGGAGAAAGAAAAACACAAAGCAGCTCAACTGCATCCCCAAAATTGTGCAATTTACTTTGCATATTTGGCAGCAAAAGTAGAAGAAGCAGTTTATAATCCAGGGTTTTCATGCAAATGACAGGTTCTTGGTTCTTGAAGGAGCACTTCATTTTGGTGCACTTTTTTTAATTAACACTCTCACAGTGTGTTAGAATTAAAGGAACACCACCAGCAAAAAACTCACTGAGCGAGCATATTCCATGCCTGGTACCCCAGCAATCCCTGGACTGCCTGTAATTGAGGCAGATCAGGGAACCAGCAACTGCCTGGATGGTTTGGGGTTTATATGGATAACTGCAGCATATTCTGTACAGCCAATTTCCCCATGCACCTTGGCTGGGCAGTTCCTCCCTTCACAGTGACAGGAGACAAGACTTGAAGGATCAGGAGCAGACAGCAATCCACAATCCATCTGAAGGCTGTGGATGTGCAATATCTGGGATTTGCTTTTTTTAACCATTTCTTTAGAAAGATGGAAATCGCTGTACATTTCATTATTTTTAAATGTTAATCCAAATTGCAATAAGGTGGAAACTAGGTATAAAACAACCCAAAAAGCTCCTTTTTCTGCCCCAAGAGTTGGTTCTGTGCTTCAAGATATAGAACAGCTGGTGTGAAACACATTCAGAGAGACTGAAAGAGCCTGTCTTCAAAAACAGTTCAAAATTTGTGAGACTATCCCAAAGAAGGTAGTTTTTCAGGAAGGAGCCATACAAGGGCAGGTCCCCAGGCATCTATCAGGACAGCAAAGGGAACCAACTCCACTGCCTTCAGAAAGGAAGGGGGGAAAAACCACAACGGAAGTGAAACTGTGACAATTTTTAAGTCCTGGGGACAGTCCTATGACTGGGCAGAGTCCTGTGTCACAGGAAAGGTGTGGGAAAGTGCTGAAGCGTTGGTTACACTCGCACTGCCGGCTTCAAAAATAGCCTGAGAACCAAACCATGACTTCACAGCCGAGACAGAGCCCCTGTGAGCCCCGCCAGGAGGGTCTGCGGCCCCGACCCCGCACGCCCGGTCAGGGCACCAGGACCTGCCCCCTGCTCCCACCCAGGGAACTGCCCTGAGCACGCTCAGGCCTAAACCCTGGGCTCAAGTGCCTGGCTGGAATTAAATGTGAATTTAAGCTTAGAGCTAAACCTTGGAGCCATCCCGGTGAGTGAGGCATTTTCCAATTATCTCATCCAGCGTATCCAGTCGCTGTGCCGACTTTATAAACTAAATGAAACCGCACACAAATTACACTGACACTAAGAACAACATTGCACAGGGCTGCCCTTTGCTGTGCTCTCCAGGTTTGTTCTGTTTACAACTCTGCTTACAGCCCTCGTCTCCCCACATTACTCAGGCTCCAACACGAGATGTAAACAGGCAAAAATTTGGCTATTGGTTCTGAGGGCATGATTTTTTTAATGAGTTCTGATGGGGATAATGAGAACAAATCAGATTATTTTTCAGAATTGCCTGAGCTGCTGGAGCAGCATGTACCCTGTCAGAGAACAGCCCGAGTATCTCAGGAGGTGCTGCCTGTCCCTCTGTCCTGGCGCAGCATGCGCTGAGTCTGGCTGAGCTCACAGCTCTCTGCCATGGGAGGACACAGGTTTTCAACCCACAGAGCTCTTCTTCCTGCATGAGCTCACCAATGTCCCACCTGGATGGAGCCCACCAGAGCGTCATGCACAGTGTGGGGGGAAGCGGGACCTTGCCAGGCACAGCCCTCGCTCCTGGTGGGATCCGGCTCCATCTCACCTCTGTGCTCAGCCACAAGCACAGGAGACAGCTTGTACCAAACAAGAGCACACCTGTGCCAGGCCAGCACAGGCTGCAATGAACAGCAGCCATCACCAAAGGAAAGATCGGAAATCTCTGAAAAACGTAACAGATGTCACAACTCTCTGCACAAACCAGCTGGGCTGAGCCCCCCTGCGCTCACTGTCAGAATCATGGAATTCCAGAATGGCTTGGGTTGGAAGGACCTTAAAGATCATTTTGTTTCAACTCCCCTGCCATGGGCAGGGGCAACTTCCAATAGACCCAGCCGCTCAAAGCCCCAGAGCCCCGTCCAACCTGCCCTTGGACACTTCCAGGGATGGGGCAGCCACAGCTTCTCTGGGCAACCTGTGCCAGGGCCTCACCACCCTCACAGGGAAGAGTTTCTCCCCAATATCCTATCTGACCCTGCCCTTAGTCAGCGTGAAGCCATTCCCCCTTGTCCTGTCACTCCATGCCTTCATCCAGTGTCCCTCTCCAGCTCTCCTGTAGACACCACAGAGGCACAATAAACCTCTTCAGAAGCACTGGCTTTGTGCTGTGGTGGAAGGAAGGTGGAAGGAAGGGAGTCCCATCCATTCAGCAGCGATGCCTGTCGCACCCTTGTGTCCCACTCACCCTGACAGAGCAGTCCCTTGCAGGTGGCCACAGGACACTTCTGCGTCACAGCAGCTCATCTCCCCGTGGTTCTGCTGGCAGAGAGTGCTCCCCAGTGCTGTTTTAATGCTCCAGGGGCTCATCAGCCCTGAGGAGGTTTTACCTGCCCTGCAGCCGTGGCAACGAGAGCTGCATGGCACCTCAGGAGCAAGTGGAGAGAGACAATCCCCAAAACACAAAGTTCATACAGCCCTGCTCCCATCTCCCGTGTGCCATCCTGGCCACAGGTGCAGGAGATGCTCCACACAGACCAGTCAAAGTAACCCTGCAAACTGGACATCCCTACAGCAAGCGGGGGGACAGCAGCACTGGCACTTTGTCACCTACATGTCACCTCTTGCACTGACACCTGCACTCACAGTGGACTGCAAGTGGACTGGGACTTAACAGACAGCAAGAACATCCATAAATGCATGCAAAAAATGACAAGAAGATGTCAAAGCAGATGCATCCATCAGCTTCAGATACTGCCAGGCAGTTCAGCTACACCATGTTACTGTCAGGTCATACCCAGTGTCCTGAGACTGTTTCTACATGAGCAAAGAGACAATTACATTTCAGAAAAGGGAATAGTGAAGGAACTATTGGCTCTGCCCCTGAGGTTTCTCTGCTCTCTGAAGGCCCAGGTTCATGTCAATCCTTGTCCCCTTTAGTGTCAGCTCAGGGTGTTCTTCCCCCCAGCCCAGCACACCCTGCTTCCACATTTCTGCTGGCACAGCTGTTTGTTGGCTGATGTGGTAAGTGAGCTGTTTGTGTTGCATGCAGCACTGCAAAAAGACAAATTATTTGCACTCCATGTTTTTTTTTAAAGCTTTTCTCTGCATGCCTTAAGTAGCTAAATGCACTTTGACTTTTTCCCATGGCTTTGGCTGCCTGGTGGCACTGAGCACCTGTTCATCACACACCATCTTCTAAGGTATGTTTCTAAAATGCTTTTGAAAAATAAGTCTTCAAAAGCTCCAAAAAACCCAACAGCATTTCCTCTTCAGAAGGGCACAGTAATAACTGAAAAGGTGACTCCTGCTAGAGAAGCGGAGCACAGACATCACTGATGCTAAATGCAGCCACCTGGGGATTGGAACAACAGCGAAATGGAAATGCATGGCAAGGACTGGGCTCTCTCTGGCCTTGTACTGTCCATCCTTGTGACTTCTGGGGCCACCGTGGCTTCACAGGTATTTTCAAGCTGCACCTGCGTGCAGTAAGTGCTGATGCTCCCTGTGACACATGAATTCATAGCCAGACAGCTCAAGGCTGGCCAGCAGCATGTGCTCAGGTTCTGGGAGCCCACAGAGGTCAACGGCCTTTGGTCTCCCTCTGTCTGAAAGCAAGAGCATGAGAGAAGATGCCAATACTGGTGTCATCTGAATCCCAGGGGTCAGAGCCCCACGGGGACAGCACAGAGGGGCTGGTGAGCACAGACACTGTTGGACAGCTCTCACAGTGCTTTCATCACTTCATTGTTTCAGGCTTCACCTCCTGCTGCTGGTGACAGTCTGGGTGACATGAAGAGGAACAGACCGACACCTCCATCCCTTGGGGTTGGAGGCTCCTGGAGCTCAGGAGCTGGCTGCTGTATTTTTCCTGGTATGTAAGAGATGGCTCCACAGGTTGTGAGTTCCCTTCTTCTGTCACCTTCACCTCTGGATCTTGCTTTCCCAAGATATCCAAACCTGGAACCGAGCACTGCCTGATATTTAACACATGGCACTCAGAATGAGGAAGGGGGATGAAGGGGTCACTCTTTTTCCAGTGACTTCATCACTACGGTTAAAAAGGGGAACTTGGAGAAGCTTTGTGGTCTAATACATAGAAATCCCTATATTCCTTAGAAACAGGGTTTTGAAATTCATGTGCATTGGTACACATCATTTACCTATACAGATACCATGACTTGTTGCTCAAATCAGGTCTCTGCATTCAGAAATTCTTTGCTAATCAGGGTGTCTGTTCATGCGTGTATTCAAACTCCCAGTGCATGTTAGCACTTGCCACAGTAACTACCTGCAGGAATCAGGCACGCCTTGTTTGTACACCCTCACCCAGACAGTTGCATATTTGGCACGACTGTGCAGTCCAGAGAGCATTTATGAATGAATTAAACCACTTAACAGAATCAAATGCTTGGGGAAAGCATAGGCAAGAAGCAGCTCTGCTTTGTATCACTTCGGATTGAGAATACCGAGGATTTGACACCTTCCAGCCTTGCCTCAGCACACGCTGTTTAGCCTTTTTTCCTAAGGATGCTAAATGGACTCCTGTCCCTCCAGAGCTGTCAGAATACAGTACTTGCAGTGCAGGAGTTAAATGGGAAACTGCCTGCATGCACTGACCTAAATTGGCCTAACTAATTCTAGTGTCATAATTCTCAAAGCTAACTATTGCCAGCATTACTTCTACGTATCCAGCTCATTCCAACAGGCTGCTCTGCCTTCTCAGCCAGCAATCCTTCTCAGAGTCACTCACTGAAATTCCAGATCATTTAATTTCAAAACCAATTAAATGTAATTAGAAGAATTTCTACAACCGGGGGTGTACAGGATGTACAGGAGTGATCTGTAATTCATCACCAGTGATGGTGCCCCTGAAAAGGATGTGAAGGACTTTCTATGAGGGGAAAAAGGTTCCATCAAGATAAATTTGTTTCCTTTTTTCCTTCTTTTATCTAGGGAAAACACCTAACACAAACACAGGGTCTTCAGTCGAGTGCAGGGGAATTTAGAGTGTATTTCCAGCTTGGTGTCAGACAAAAGGCTGGGGACTTTTCAGCTACTGCCAGTGAAAGTCTCTGTGGTGACACAACAAAGGCAGTTTGAGAGCTGTCAGTGACACAGGAGGAACCCAGTTTGTGTCCCAAATGGCTCAAAGGAAATCACCAGATTTGTTCCTTTCCTGGCTACAGCCAACAGCGAGCCTGGTGTGACCTCAGGCAGCGGGCAGGATTTTTCACAAAATATTTCTATCTGAAGAACTCAGACTCACATGTCTCACTTTCCTGAGCACCACAGCTCCCACTGAGCTTATCTGCATCCCCCAAACCTCTGAGCTGACCCACAGCCCTGCTTCAGAGTTCTGCTGGAATTCAAACCTGATGAATTCAGCCCAAATATTTTGGATTTTCAAAAGCAACCAGGAAAGCTTCATGATCTTGTGAGAGCTGACTTACATCCACTGTCCTAAAGGCTGACTGCCTTGCTAAATCTCACCCTTGTTCCAGAGGAAGGTGGCCTCTTCCCAAAAGAGAGTTGAGACCTCGGCCAGTACCAAGGATGGAGATTAGATGTTGTTGTGATGGTGGTTCCCAGCTCCTCTCCTGCAGAAAGGTGTTGGAAAGCGAGAGAGAGAATTGATGGCAAGACAGAGCAGGGCCTTATGTGGTGGGTTTGGGACAGCTCTTCCTGCTGCAACATCAGCATTCCCACCTGCGAGACCGCTGGGAATTGAGCTTTGGCCTATACCGGTGCAGCAGAATTTAGAGCTTTCCTGGGTGGGCAGGAATTATTACTTGGGGACAAATGTCTGTGGATTATTTAACTCCAGTGATCAAATACACTTCACATAGTATTTTCCATACTCCCCAGGTGAATGCTCTTGCCAATCAGTGGCAGACAATTTCTGGGAAAACAGATTTTAAACTTTAGGGCTAAACCCGAGGTAAGCTCTGAAATTAGAGTTTTCTATCCAGCAGGATGGATTTTTTTTCGCACTGGTTTTACATAAGCACAACAGGGACATGTGCTATGGAGTCGGCCTTACAATCAGTGAGAAGAGCCTAAATCCAGTATTTGTGTACACAGGCAGTTTGGTTTTTCTGTGTAACACAGAGAGCTACTGCCACATGCCTGCTCTTTCATGCAGATTTTTTCTGAATGTTTTGCAGCCCTCTTTCCTATTTTGATAAAAGAAAGTTACTTTCAAAAGTAAAGGGTTCTAATTTCTGGTGATCTAAACAGATGTGACTTGACAAAGGGGTCCATTGTAGGGCCATGTTAGTGCTTTATTTTTTAACGATGAAGGCTTTGGTTGTTTGTTATGGTGAGAAATAGTTTCCCCTCCAGATAGCCCCTTGAGAAATTCATGAGAGAAAATCCAGACTGTGAAAAGTATGGCTTGTGAGGAATTTGAAACAACATGACAAGGGAAGCAAATCATCATGAAAATCCTATTAGAGAAAGCCTGGGCTCATGACCACCTCCAGCCCCCCTCCAGGTGAGCGGTCTGGCTGTCGCCTGCACGATGACTGTCCCCAGGAATCACAACCATCATTCACCCTTTCTATCTTTCTGGAGACCCACGAAGCAAGGTTGAACTTGCCCAGAGGAGGCTGGTCTGAGTCAAAGACAAAACAAGGCATGAAAGAGTGAAACCATGGGTCAAGGTAAGGAGGGAAGAACTGGCAGCAGAATCCCCTGCCATTGCGCAACTCCGGCTAATCAGACACAGATACAGATGCAAACCACCAGTGAGCCCTTCCGAGAAGTTTACATTTCAGCTGGGTTTCAGAGCTGCCGGGGATGGCTTCGCATGTGAAGCTGATTTCTCCGGGGTACAGCTCCAGGGAGGGGTAACCCATGTCGTGCTTCTGAAAAGCCCCAGTTTCTGATTCTTGGTCAGGTTTGTTCCCCTTCCTCCCAGGCTTCTTTCCATGCACATGTTGAAGTGCTCTGGTCTACTGTAATTCAAATACAGTTCAATAAATTTCGGTTCTCATTTAAGACTTCATGTTTGAAGATAGCAGAGTAGCTTGGGTTCATGTCAGAACAGTTTTAAGGCCTCCAGCATCAAAAATAATCTGTCGAAAATCTAAAAATACCAGCTTTTCAGAGAGGGATGTGAGGTGCCAAGAGATTCCACACATACAAACAATTGGAGATTGGGCTTCAAGCTCCATTTGCATTTTTTCCATGGTTACCTAATGCTGAACCCAGCAATCTGAGCCAAATCACCTCGAGGGGTTTTTAACTAACTCACGCTCTGAAGTAAGGTCTCACATCCCTCAGTGGAGCCCACGTTTCCCTGCCTAGTGCAGAGGTAGGACCACCATCCAGAACAGCACACTCCAAGCTTTTGCATGGTACCTTCCAGGAGCTGCCTCACAGCCAAGGCTGGGCCTGGCTCCACACTGCACCAGGAGAGATGATCTCGGCACACAGCAAGGAAGATAAGCATGGGCACAATGAATCCACAAAACTGCCACGGTGCAGGAAATTGGCCAATTATCCAGCCTTGACTTTTAGCAAAAACCATACAAAGGGATTTTTATGGATGAGAAGATTGCAGGAAAGGAGAGAGGGGCAATTCTCAGGGAAAATGAACATCAAGGTGAACTACAATCAAGTATTTATGACTGTCCTCTGAAAGATTGTTCCTAGTCCAGCTTATAAATAGTGAGTGAATGTCAGGATTATTTAAGAGTACTTGTTAAAATAAGCAAAAAAAATAGCTGTTGGGTAAAACTGACAGTGCTCCTAAATCACAGCAGCTTTGCATGGTGTAAGGACTTGTGTCCTTGCACACCACAGAGCCACGGCAGGGACAAAGGCAGGAGTGGTGGG
The DNA here is from genome assembly GCA_013396775.1 of Cephalopterus ornatus. NCBI lineage: Eukaryota > Metazoa > Chordata > Aves > Passeriformes > Cotingidae > Cephalopterus > Cephalopterus ornatus. Next base: position 148,930 of record VZRE01011295.1, on the reverse strand, counting down.
CTCATCTCCAGGCATCAGCTTTAGGACCACTGGCCATGCAATTCAGTGTCCATCAAACCTCAACACACGGATTTAGAGTGGACCAGAACGTGTCAAAATCATACGAAAGGGGTGGAGAGGAGGAGGTGAAGCCCCGGCAGCCAGCAAAGATACCCCGGCCCTGCGCAGACAGGCCCTCATTTACACTGCTGCTGATATGAAAAAAATATCAAAAAATACCCATTGAAAAATTCCTTTTCCTGCCTGATATTGTAAACACAAGTTCAGCACAGGAGACTCCACGGGATAAGATGGTTTTGATGACTTCCAGCCGCATATACACTCCGCAGACTCGCTTCCCAAACAGCCCATTATCATTGTCCAGCCAGTTCATTTATTTGCTGAGAATTCTCATTTAAAAAAGCTAATCAGGCAGGATTTATTTCCCTCTGATAAGGCTCAGGAGGGCACTGTGAAGGGTCTGGCTCCTGCCGGTTGTCAGGCTCCTTGTCTAGCGGTTAATGTCAAACTGCCAGTGCGGCAGGGCTCTGACACATCCCGCAGCCCCTGCGTCCTGGAGGTCTGTCCCTGGAAAGTGGGGCTCTGCCACCGATGTTCCCACAGGACATGAGACTGACCATTTCACTGCCTTGGTTTCTCCGGGACTAAAAGTGGGATCTTCCAGCCAAGCAGTCAAAAGGATGCAAAGGTGAGAGTCCACTGCTGTGAGGAACTATCAGAGGCTTTAACTGAACGCAGCATCACATCTGCCCAGACCATCTGGAGCTGCCAGAGGAGACAGGATTTTGGGACAGCAGATTAGGGTTTGTACAGCCAAACTACAGCCCTTGTTCCCTGTGCTGTCCCAGTGATGCTGTCATCCCACGGGAAGCGGGTCCTGGACCCCGCTGCAGGGCTCATCCCACTCTTGCTTGGGAGGGAGCAGCAGTGAGGGAGGCAGAGCTCCCCAACACAGGGCCCAGATTCATGGAGAGTCGAGATCATCATTGGCAGATGTACCTTCCCCAGGGCTCCAAAATCTCTCTCAGCAAACAGAAAGCAACTGGAATGGGGGAAAAAAAGGCTAAAAGAAAGCCTGCATTTGAAATATGCTTTGTTTTCTTTTAAAAAATCCAGGATCCCATCCAGCTTGAAAGAGGGGGCGAGCACTGAAACAAGCTCTTTGGTTTTTGCATTAGTTCAAGAAGAAAACACTTTTTAAAATATATTCCTCTGAGGTTCTGATACTGCCTCTAAGCCCCACTTTTGGCAGGCAGGGAGCAGGTCACAGGTATTGCTCTCATCTCTGACCCACAGCCCCTCTCCTTAACCCTTCCCAGCCTGCATGGGGATCTTCCCCCACCATACCCTCTCCTGTGGGTTCTCCACCTGGCATTACGGCCCTGGCACAGAGGCTGAAGGAGCTGCCAACCTCGCCTGGGGGACATCTCTCTGCCTAAGGGGTTGGGAGCCCCTCTGTCCTCCCAGGGACCTGGGGCCCTTTGAACACACAGAAATAATGGTCTCACAGGGAGGTCAGGGTGAACCTAGGGCTTTGTGGGGTAATGACACCCCATTACCACCAGCAAGGACTTGAGAGTGGAGTCCCGCAGAGGCTTTGAGACTGAGGCTTTTTGTGGCATGGGGACAGGGTCCTGGTGTGCCCACAGCCCTCAGAGCAGTGATGGCAGGTGGGACAACAGCTCATATCTTCATCCCCTTGCACTGCCCCCCAAGGCAGAGCCAGCCAGCACCCAGCCTGTGCCAGGGTCTCCAGGGTTGAGCTTGGGGAGCTCCATGAATGGTGGAGGATCCACCAGCACCCTCAGTGTCCCTGGCAGCTCTCCTCTCATGTCTGCAGCTCCGTGAAAACAGCAAGGAGCCCCCCAGACTCAGAGAACCACCAAAGAGAACCACAGAAGCTGTGGCTGCCCCATCCCTGGAAGTGCCCAAGGCCAGGTTGGACAGAGCTTGGAGAAACCTGGGCTAGTGGAAGGTATCCCTTCCCTGGGAGGGGTGGAACAAGATGATCTTTAAGGTCCCTTCCAACACAAACCATTCTGTGATTCTGTGAAAGAGCAGCTGAGAACTTTCCTCAGTCCTGGAGGGTCTGAAGCCCCTCAAGTGAAGTGCTGCCCTTTACCAGCCTGGGCTTCCAGTGCTCCCCAGAAATGCCCAAGTGGTTAATTCCCATCTGCCCAGAGCACAAGGATGCTGGTTTCACCTGCCATCACGCAGACAAGGCAGGTGGCTGTGCCTGGCACCAGTGAAGGGCTCACTGCTGTAATTCTTCAGGACACAAACTTACTCCCCATTTTCTCTTGGCTTCACTGGCCATGCAGGTTGAAGTGTGGAAGGTTGAGTGCCAAGTGTTATGGTGTGAAGCCATTTTCCATTTAAAGCTCTTGTTTTTCATGGCTTATAAATTCCCACTCCCTGCCTCCATTCCTTTGGGTTGGGATTTGTCATGCTTGTTCTTAACCCAGGGGAGAATTTCTTTAGGAAAGTTCAATGGTATAAGTAGCAGCAATTCCTCATCTGGCTTTCGTCATGGAAGATAACAGATATTCACAGAAACTCTCTGTCTCTGCAGCAGCAGAGAGGACTTCTGCCCTCAGCCCAACACAAGCCCAATCCCACGTGCTCCAGGGTTTTCCAGGAGCAAATCCAGAGGCAATTCCCGTACTCAGATACAGACAAACACCCACCCAAACACAAGCATGGACTGCAGTCCATAGGTCTGTTTTGCAGATGGCTGAGCATGAGGCTGTGATCATCAGCAGCTGATTGAGATGTTTTCCAGATGCATCCGGGGCGCAAGTGTGAATTCTAAACCCATAAAACCCCAATTCCTGTACCTGCCCAGGGAAATGCCCTGGGGGTGTTTGTGCATGAAAAGCTCAACATGTCCCCAGACGTGGGCACTGGCAGCCCAGGAATCCCCCCATCCTGGGCTCACCCCACAGTGTGGGCAGCAGGTCAGGGGGCGATTCTGCCCCTCTGCCCCACTCAGGTGAGACCCCACCTGCAGAGCTGCCTCCAGCTCTGGGATCCTCAGCACAGGAAAGATGTGGAGCTGTTGGAACAAATCCAGAGGAGACCACAGAGATGCTCCAAGGGCTGGAGCCTCTCTGCTCTGGAGCCAGGCTGGGAGAGCTGGGGGGTTCACCTGGAAAAGAGAAGGATCCAGGGAGACCTGAGAGCCCCTTGCAGGGCCTAAAGGGGCTCCAGGAGAACTGGAGAGGGACTGGGGACAAGGGCCTGGAGGGACAGGACAAGGGGGAATGGCTTCCCACTGCCAGAGGGCAGGGTTAGATGGGATATTGGGAAGGAACTCTTTGCAGAGAGGGTGTTGAGGCCCTGGCCCAGGTTGCCCAGAGGAGCTGTGGCTGCCCCATCCCTGGAAGTGTCCAAGGCCAGGTTGGACAGGGCTTGGAGAAATCTGGGCTAGTGGAAGGTGTCCCTGCCCATGGCAGGGGGTAGGACTGGATGATTTTTAAGGTCTCTTCTAACCCAAGCCAGTCTGGGATTCTACAGTTTATAACCAGAACCAGCTCCACTCACCACACTGATACCAACTGCCTGCGCACTCTGTGCCCCTGTGTCAGCTCCCATTCAGCGGGAGAAGAAATAAAATACCTTGCTTTTTAATAAAAAAAAAAAAAGGGGGGGAACTTATATGCAAGGAACTGATGTGCCATGATTGAAATTTCAAATGAGCAAATGCAAAATGTGCAAAGTGCAGAGTCTCACTCTGTCCCATCCTCACCCCATGTGTCCTACTTTCCAGACTGCTGTAAAGTGAGGTGGAAAGGGTTTTCATCAGCTTCCATGGAAAATCCAGCTTTGAACATCACAATTTTGTTTAGTTTAAACCTCAATCATAATATTTATATTAATGCTATTTATTTTAATTTATTTTCACTTAAACACATGCACAGCAGTAAAATAAAAAAAAGTCGTGTTAGGCTATTTCAAAAACAAAAACCACAGAGCAGATAAAGCAGATAGGTGACAGCTTTCCTGTGGAGAGATGGCTGGGGGTCACCAGCCACTGACACAAGAAACAGAAATTGGTTTCTCCACCAAGGAACAATAAAAAGGTCTTTAAACACTGTGATGAGGAGTTGTGAAGGCAGAGCAGGGTGAACGCTACAAGAAGGCACAGTTCCTCACTCTTCCACTTGAGCACAAAAAAGAAACATAAAAACCCACAACTCTGTCTCAGTTCTGCAGGAAAAAGTCTTTTTCATGACTTGAAAGAGGATATTGCTTTTTCAGATCCTTTAATTTATTTACCAAACACTGAATCTCCCCATAGATTTAAGGTTAATCACATCATTTTGCTTGGATAAGTCCTCGTTCTGCTGTCACACGCTGAAGTGGCATTAAATCCCCAAAAGTTGGAGGATGCACCATGCTGGTACCTGAGCTGTCCCAGTGATTAACCACGCTCAGTGTGCCATTTCCCAGGAGCCAGCCAGCCCCTGACTCTTCCCTCCCGGAGCTGAAAGGGCTGATCTCGGATGAAGCAGACAAAATTAAATGCCCACGGCTGCCAACAGCAATAACTTAAACCTTGTGCCAGCCCCAGTGGGGCTCAGAGGGGAAACACAACCAGGGTTCCAAGCAGCAGCAGCCCCACGGAACTGTCAGGTCAGGTAAAGCAGAGAATGGATGGGAAATGGTCCAATATTGGGTAAAATGGTCCTTTTATAAGAAAACATCAAATCACTATCAAAAGGCAAGTTCCACTTTGTGTCCTCTTAATGCAAACCTCCTCCTGCCTTGATGCTTCCAGCTCCAGCCAGCACTGAGGGTGCACATGGCAGGTCACCCAGGGTGAGGGTGAGGGGGCTCAGTGCACCCCATCACAGCCACAGGGTGGCTTCATCCCCCGCTCCTCCTTGGCTGCCAGGGATGGGTGGGAAGACAAAGCTGGGGGCTGTTCTGCTCTGGAGGAAGTCTCCAGAACATCAACACAATTGGCAAATGTTTTTAAAACACTGTCATGCTCCTATAATGACTATGGCACCCAAATGGAAATGACCTTCCTCCTCAGGAGGAGGAATTACCCTGGCCATGGACAGAAGCTCCCTGCTTTGAGCTCCCCAGTGAGCTGAGGTCCTTGCAGAGAGCAGCCTTGGGTATCATGGCTGAATCACTACAAACCAATGCTAGAAACAAGCTCTGGCCTCTTCAATCTGCATGTTCCACATGCAGCATCCAGAGCAGAGAAAAACTGAGGCATAAACGGAATTCAAAAGTTCTTGGCAAATAAAAATGTTATTATTTAACAGCTAAAAATGCACATCCACAGACTGCAAAGACAAAGGACACGCTCAGCCTCATGGTCATGGACACAGGACCACTGTCATCCATCCCCAGGTACTGGGCTGATGGTGAGCCCACACTCAGCCCACGGGGCACCGCAGTCCCCAGACACAGCCCAAAGGGCTCCTCTGCCCTGGCCACATTTCAGTGTCTCAGCTCCCACCTGCTGCTCTCAGAGAGGGACACGACCAAGAGGGTACCTGAAATCATGCTCAGAGCAACACTATGCAAAGCACATCCTTTCCTCTCAAGGAGCTCAGAACGCTGAGAGGGCCTGTAGCTCCAGGCGGGGAGAGCTCATGTTTCAGGACGTGCCACAGACAGCTACAGGTGATGGTGGAGATGCATCACCTGCCCCTGCAACAGGTGGCCATGAGAGGTGAAGGACACCAGAAGAGGCTTATGGAGCTGCCCCCAGCTCCCTATCCTCCTTTCAGCCTCACATCCCTGCCATGGCACACCTTTCATTCCCTCATCCCAAATTCCCTGACCTTCCTGCAGCCCTGCCTCCTGCCTCCCCTCCTGCCCTTCAGGAGCAGCAGTTGCTCCATGCTCGTGGTGGAGGCTGCTGCCTGCATTCCCGGGCTGGCTTCTGGGAGACAGCCCTGGCTCCTGAGACACTGCTAGTGAACTCCAACTCTAGTCCTGAGGGCAGGGGGACCTGTGGCTTGGGAGAAGGATGGGAGTAAGGTGTTACTCAACCTTGACTGAGCTCCACCTGTTACTTCCATTACACCCAGCATGGGAAGTGCTCTGGAGCGCCAGTGTGGCCCCAGGTGAGCTGACAGCCCCCCACGGGGCTCCCCAGCTTCTCCAGCATCCAGAGGGTCTTCGCAGTAGGTCTTGCTGAGACCACACTTTCCTCACAAGGGGCAGCACAGGGGCAGCACTGATCTCTGCTCCCTGTGACCAGGACAGGACCTGAGGAAATGTCTGAAACTGTGTCAGAGGAGGTTTAGGTTGGACATCAAGAAAAGGTTCTTCCCCCAGAGGGGGGTTTGGGCACTGAACAGGCTCCCCAGGGCAATGGGCACAGCCTCAAGGCTGACAGATCTCCAGGAGGGTTTGGACAACTCTCTCAGGGACAGGGTGAGATTGTTGGGGTGTCTGTGCAGGGCCAGGGGTTGGTCTGGATGGTCCTTGTGGGTCCCTTCCAACTCAGGATACTCTATGGTTCTATGAATCTATGATACCCTTTCCCAAACCTCCACCCAAATTTCCACTTTCTGGCCAGCAGCAAGCTGACTGTCTGTTGGCTGTGGGTTTTTTGCCATGAACTGATGCATGGGTGTGAGCCACCCCAGCCTGTGACACTGAGACCAGGAGGTCCTGCAAGGCTCCCACCACCTCTTTGCAGCTCCTGCTGCACCTTTTCGTCCAGTCTCAGCAAATGCCCTTTGGTTCTACTCACAGTCCCTGCAGTGTTGCTGCCAACAAGCACTTCCCCTCCATGTCATGGCCACTCACCCCTCTGTGTCCCAGCCCTCAAACCCTACATCTCCTGCTTCTCTGGCCTCTCCTGCTCACATCCATCACTTCTCACTCAGTGCTTAGGGGTAAGTTTCACTTCTGGCCCAGTCATATCGTGACATTCTCTTACTGTCAGAGAAGCACTTTTATACTCTCACCTTCCCAGGGACATCAGGACCTCTCTCCAGGTAAGGTGAGAGGGAGAGAAGCGCAGGAACAGCTCAGAGGATACAGGGTTGTTCCCAGTCTTTGAAGCTCCACTTCCAGTCTCAGCTGCTGGACTGCTGGGACTCAGAGACAGTTTGAGCTTTCATGAGAAAAGGAAACATTTCTGACTTTTCCTGGTTGCCTACAAATGAAAGATGGTTTAGTACTTAAAGCAAAAGCCGAAGTTGCTTTCCTGCCACAACTCAGCATCAGATATTAAACTCCCCGTTTTCACTTCACCTCACTGTTTTTCACCGTTTGGTGTAAACCACATGAAACCTTTCAGCCATCACTCTGACCAGAGCAGAGTAAATGCACTGTGTGTTAGAGGAAACAAAAGGCCAGGTTAAACATTTGCAGCCACTCCAGATAAAAGAAGAGGGATATTTAATTAGAGTGGCCCTTCTCCAGATCAGGTCCAAACCACATCAAATACATACAAATACTGACTGCAGGAAATTAAAGTTGAAGACTTAAAAACATGAATAAATCAAGGAATTCTCATGCTTAACTTTGTCCCCTTGACCCACAACATCTCCTTTCCTGATCCACTTTCCTAACACAAACAGAATAGTGAGTCCATCTGCCAAACCAGGCCATGTGCTCATCTCCACATGCCCACACGGCCCAACAGCAACAGGTTCCCTGTCTGCATCACTGCCCGTTTGGATGTGCTGTACCACAGTTATTTCTCCAGGCACAACGGGCTGAGTCAGTGCTACTCAAAAAGCCTTGGCTCACAACTCAGGTCCCCTCCTCTCGCTGGGGTTTTCGTGAATGATGTTTCCTCCAGTCTCAGGGACGTACCAAGCTGCTCACAGATGCAGGGCACCTCGGGGGATCTGAGGAGGGAAGTGGGGGAATCACCATCCCTGGAAGTGTTCAAAAAATATGCAGATGTGGCACTTGGGGACACGGCTTTGTGCTGGGCTCGGCAGTGCTGGGGGAATGGCTGGACTCAGTGATCTTGGAGAGCTTTTCCAACCCTAACGGTTCTATGATTCTATGAAAACATTCAGAGATAAAAATCAGTGCAGAATTAGGAGATGGCAGTAAATGAGAGCAAACTAAACAATTCTGGATTGTCAATTGTTCATCTAATGCCATTCACACCAGAAAAGTCACCCTCCAGTTGTACTGTGACAGTGACAGAGGGATATGGCATTTCCACACTGGAGGGGCAAAGGGTGAAGATGGGGAAGGTGTCAAGTGAAAGGACACCAGAATCAAGCGGCTTGGGGCAATAACGTCATGTTTTTCATATCAACACCCACCCTGCTTATCTTTGCTGAGCATGAAACAGAGTTGCTGGCCCAGCTGATGATCACTGACTGGCTCCAACACAATAGAGCAGGCACTGCTGTTCTTCCAAGGGGGAGATAAACTGTCAAGTGAATTGGAGATTAACTATCCAGATGTAAATTAATTCATTGCTATGCAACTGATAGGGCTCAGGCCTGGTTTAGTGCAGGATGGAGTCAGGTTTGGAGAGCTCTCTCAATGGCCAAAGAATTTATAACCTGTATTCATGGCCCTCTGTAAAGGGCCGCCTGACAATGCCAGAGCTGGCAGCATTGTTCCTTTTGAAGGGTTTCACCACTCCACCCCCACTCCTCTGCCCCCAATTTACTCCCCTCCTCCCTGGATCCCCCACAACCCGCTCAGCACCCTTCCCTCCTCCTGATCACACAGGAAGAAAGCTGGGGGGAGGTGACCTCCGCAGCAGAATTTGCTATTCATGTTCCGTTCCCCCTCACAAATCCTTAACTTCTTGTCTCTTTCTAATCTTTTTTCTCTTGAGAAAGAAAAGATCAAAGGCCTCAGGGCTGATGCTTTCTGAACTAGGCACTTCTTGCCATGGGAAAACAGTGATGGGGAAGGGCTACACAAAGATGCTTGTGACTGGGGGTGGGGTAGAGACGAGGAGATGGGACTTTCTTCCATGGAAATGCTTTCTGGAAGCCTTTACCAAGCAGTCCTGGAAGGAAGATACAGCTCTCTAGCATCAATCCCAGCCCATCAGGCTGCAACAAGAACATGTTTTGTTTCGGGGTCACACATGAACAGTCTTAATGTCTTTCATCACTGAGGAGGAGTGCAGTGTATCCTGAACTGGATGGCCCACAGTCACCACCAGCAGGTCCCTCTGATGGTGACTGGAGCACAGGACCAGCGTGGACCTTGTCCTGAGGCCTCTCGTTTCTCCTGGAGCCCTCAGGAATGCATTAAGAGAACACAACTGCTCCATGCACAGGGAAAAAACTGCTGATGGGAGCGTGTCCCTGGTTCCAAAAAGACAAAGGATTCTACTCTGTATTTCCACATCAGGGGTATGGAGGACAGTTTCCATACTCAGTGAGAAGAAAGGGGACTGATGTAAAACACTCCCATCTCCCCCCTACCTCTGGCTGGCATGAGCATTTATCTCAAGGCAGGACTTTGAGCTCCCCAAGTATCTTTCCAGGGAATACGGATTTTTCCCTCATTCAGTAAGCCAGTTTGTCACCAGCTGGATGTCTCCTGCCGAGGTAGATGAGTCACAGCAGAATCCAAACACAAATAAGAGATTTGTACCAAAGCACTGATATCAAATATTTCAGGGAAAAAAGTGCTCTTGACCCAAAGGTTTGTGTGAATTTCCAGCTGGAGATGGAACTTCAAAGCAGAGGCTCAAATCCCTAATGAGGGAACAAGCCTCCTGAGGAACCTTTAATCATTGTTGCTTGGACAAGCTACACACAAACCATCTCCCATTTGGAGGTCTCCTTCTGGGAAGTAGCTGTTCTGCACTTTTATGTTTTGGAAAAACGTTACCTAGGCTGGAAGGACTGATCTGAATGACATGTTTTTACTTTAAACCCAAATTCAAGGCTTGCTGGCACAGAAGTGGGAATCTGCAAAGACTATTTAATTGCCCAGGTTCAGCCAACCATCTCCTTTTGTAACAGAAATCCCTCATTTCTCTTCCTGCTAATCCACCCCAAGGGCTGTGACACCTCCTGGACCCTTCAGAGGGAGGCTGGGTCATCAGGGCTTGGTTTTTCTCTGACACTTCTGCTCTGGTGCCTGCTTTGCATGTGGCTTGTGCAAGAGCTCTCATGGGCTTTACAGTCCTCTCATGTGCCACTGTCCTCTTCCAGCAGGTCCTGGAACCTTTGTATTCCACACCAAATAAATCATCCTTATCCAAATCTTATTCCCTCTTTAACTGCCAAAATTCTGATCTCACCAGGAAACGCCTCTTCAGAGCCTTCAAGCTCACTACAGGATCCCAGAATCATGGAATACCCTGAGCTGGAAGGGACCCACAAGGACCATCCAGTCCAACCCCTGCCCGTGCCCAGGACACCCCAACAATCCCACCCTGTCCCTCAGAGCCTTGTCCAAACCCTCCTGGAGCTCTGGCAGCCTTGGGGCTGTGCCCACTGCCCTGGGGAGCCTGGTCAGTGCCCAACCACCCTCTGGGGGAAGAACCTTTTCCTGAGATCCAGCCTGACCCTGCCCTGACACAGAACTGAGGAGCTCAGGTACAAGTGTCTCACTGTTCCTCCAGTTCTGGGATGCACAGGACGGGGCAGGATCTGGGGTTTGCTTCACACACTTAATATTAAATCATCGTAGGAACAGCCTTATTTGTATGGCATTGATAACAACTCATTTCTTGGCCAGGTTACACTCAAACCCACAGGCCTGGACTCAGGTCAGGAGTCCATCTCTGTGCACTAATAATCACATGACCACTCTTCCTTCTCATACAGCAACTCCTGACTCAACTCTAATGCGAGATTAAAATCTGCTCAACGTGTTGCATTGTAGATCCCGTGAGGGTTTCACCAACACACACCACAAATGCCCTGCAGCACCCCCAGTGCTGTAACAAACGACAGGTCTTACAGCAACCCTGACAATTCACACGGCTTTTCTGCCTTCCAAGATGGGTTCCTGACACAGACTTTAAGAATGTGTTTCCTCTGTAGGCTCAACAAATGCCTGAGAGCTGCTGGCGAGCCAAGGAGAACAGCTGCCTCCCTTCAGAGCTGAACGACTTCCACCACCACCCCCGAAACCAAGCATAGGAGCGTTCTCATTACTAGAGAGGGTGTTTGTGCTGAAAGAAAAATGTAAATTGCTTTAAGAAATGCCAAATTAGCACAAGTGACCCACAACCAGAAGTGCAGAAATTCTCCAGTGGAGATTTAAAGGCAGTTGAATGTCTCAGCAAATTAGCTCCCAGGCTGCCCTGATGACAAGCCTCTTCTTGCACTCGGGCTATGATCCCTATAAACCAGTTGTTGTTCCAAAGCGTTTCTGATTAATTTTGCTCTACTGCTGAGGAAAAAAAATGCAAAATGTCACCATCATAAAACTGCCAGATGTGTGTTTGCTCAAATCACACAGACCCTTCAGGGGACAAATATCTCCCTCGTGCTCCCAGCTTTGCCTGTGCACTGCAAACCTGGTCGTTGGCATTTCCGTTGAGCCCTGGAGTGGCTTTTGAGCCAAAATAACAATCCTCAGATGAGGTTCTGTAACATGGGCTATTGCCCCAGTGTGACAGCACAGCAAACCCCGCAGCGAAGTTTCTGCTCCAGGACCAAAGGCAAGGCAGGGAGGTGACACAAAGCACTCCCCCAGTGCCAGGCCAGGGAGCCAGAGCTTATGTCTACAAAAAAATATTAAAAATTTCAAAACTGCCCTGTCCCGGCTGGCTTTGGGCTGGATGGGTGTTGTCTGCCAGTGCTTCTGACACATCAGGCACCTGCTGTCCCCTTTCAGCTGGCACTGGGATAAGTGGCCCTGCCTGTCACACCAATGGACAGTACACAACCACACACCCAGCCTGACCCAGCCTGACCGTACAGTCACTGTCCTGCAGCAGGGACAGTGCTAATGACCTGCACCCAGGCCTAAGAGGAGGAAAAATTCTGTGTGTCATCAAATCTACACAAGTGCCAAGCCCTCTTGGTTTTCCTTTCTCTGTCCAGTCGGGACTCAGTGTTTTTTTTCCATGTACACTCAGACAGAAACCCAGCAGCTCAAAAAAAAAAAGCTTTCGATGGAATACTATTCACCTGAAGTGTCTGAAGTGTGGGCAGCAGGCGGTGGTTCTGCTCCTCTGCTCTGCTCTGCTCTGGTGAGACCACACCTGAACTGCTGCCTTCAATTCTGAGGTCCTCAGCACAGGAAAGATGTGGAGCTGTCAGAACAAATCCAGAGCAGGCCACAGAGTTGGTCCAAGGGCTGGAGCTCCTCTTCTCTGGAGACAGACTGGGAGAGCTGGGGGTGTTCACCTGGAGAAGAGAAGGCTCCAGGGAGACCTGAGAGCCCCTTGCAGGGACTAAAGGGGCTGGAGAGGGACTTGGGACAAGGGCCTGAAGGGACAGGACAAGGGGGAATGGCTTCCCACTGCCAGAGGGCAGGGTTAGATGGGATATTGGGAAGGAATTCTTCTCTGTGAGGGTGGTGAGGCCCTGGCCCAGGTTGCCCAGAGAAGCTGTGGCTGCCCCATCCCTGGAAGTGTCCAAGGCCAGGTTGGACAGGGCTTGGAGAAATCTGGGCTAGTGGAAGGTGTCCCTGCCCATGGCAGGGGGTAGAAGCAGATGAGTTTTAAGGTCCCTTTGAACCCAAACCAGTCTATGATTCTGTGATTCTATGATTATCAATCTGTCTGACCAGTACTAAAAGCGCGCTGCGCACACATTAGGAAACAGCACAGCTACAAGGCACAGAAAGGTTGCAGTAACATGCACAATGTAGGAACACAGGATGCACAGACACAGAGGGAACCCTTGGTGGCACTGACTGCCAGGAAGGCTCTTTGGGAACATCACTGTATGTCTCTATAAGCTGAAAAATGACATGTGTTCCCATTATTAAAATACTCCCTATAAGGGGAAAAGCAGAGCCAAAGCTCCAAAGAGACATGCATGCAGCCTCATTGCCTTTCTAAAAATGAATCCTGATGAATACATGACCTTCTGATGACTCCCTTCCTACTAACAAATTGGCTTCACAGAAAGAATGTGAATATACATTTGAAGCATATCCTAGCAGAAACAGAATTGGAAGATGTAAACTTCAGAACCTGCACCAGAAACCTGCATTTATCAGCTGTTTTCACCCAGGCAGGGGACAGCAATAAATTGATAAATTTGAACACAAGAAAGAGGTGGACCTGCTGAAATGAGTCCAGAGGAGGCCACAGAGTTGCTCCAAGGGCTGAAAATTCCCTGCTCTGGAGACAGGCTGGGAGACCTGAGGTGTTCTCCTGGGGAAGAAAAGGTTCCCGGGAGACCTTATTTCAGCCTTTCAGTGCCTAAAGGGGGCTTATAAAATAGAATGAGAATGACTTTTTACAGTGGCAGATAGTGAAAGGAGAAGAGGGAACAGTTTTAAACTGAAAGAAGAGAGATTTACATTTGAAATTCTTCCCTCTGAGCGTGGTGAGGCCCTGGCACAGGTTGCCCAGAGAGGCTGTGGCTGCCCCACCTCTGGAAGTGTCCAAGGCCAGGTTGGACAGGGCTTGGAGCAACCTGGGCTAGTGGGAAGTGTCCCTGCCCATGGCAGGGGGTGGAATGGGATGAGCTTTAAGTTCCCTTCCAACCCAAACTTGTCTGTGATTCTATGCATTCAACCTTTCAAACTCTCAAAGTCTCTGATGAACACCCTGATGAACTAATTAAAGTGTAGAAGACGATTTGTTGGCTAAGTCTGAATTCTTCTCAGCTGCCCAGAGAAGAGGGATACATGAGTCCCACTAAACTCATTGTGAGTTGGGTTCCTCATGTTCAAGACACCACCAAAACATCCACATCTCGAGTTCCTCAACAAGCAGGCTTAAACTCCACACAGTAAACCACCACGACAGAGCAATGAGCAACAGCTTTGTACAGAAACAGAAATCCTATCAGTAAGAGGTTTCAGGGAAAAGTCCTAAAGGACTTGCAGCAGGTCCCTGCAATGCCTGGGTGACCCTGCCTGCTGTGGAGCAGCTCTCTTCTCAAACAGCAACTCCCTCTTGGGATCAGCCTGGATCTTGGGATCAGCCTGGATCTTGGGATCAGCACTGCCACTGTGCCACCTGGAATGCACGTCTGGAACACTGCCCAGCTGCTCTCCATCGGGATTCCAAGTGTGGGCAGGAGGATTCCTCATACTGTCCCACTCCATGGGAGCAGAAAGCAGGAGCAATGGAGACTGGGCAAGATGTGGAGCTGCTCTCAACACATCAGTCCTGACTCCTGACAGAACAGGCTACTCCACATCCCCCCTGTGCTCTCACCAGGCACTAAGAGGACAGTCCTGCTTAGTGTCCCTGGTGCCCTGAGCTCTGACATGTGGAGAACACCTTCTCTGGCTTTTTCTCCTCATTCCTGTCTTGTCTTTACTTTCTCACTCCCCGTTAGGTGATGTGTTTACAGCAGCATCCATCACCCGAGCATCCAAGGAAGACAGAAAGCTCCTGAAGGCCAAATTTTCTTCCCATCTTTGTCACTTTGCTTTTGCATTTCAATTATATTCCCAACAAGAGGCTGGCAAGGCACAAAGATCGCTGTAGCAGGCAGTGAGCAAAGGGTAGAGCTGCTGTTACTCGCATTTGCTGTTCTCCAACAGCAGCTTGGAAAAGTACTGACTCGCAGCTCTTGTCCCAGTATGCTTTCAGGCTGCCATTAGCCATGAGGAAATAGTTTCCCATAAAAGCCCAAGGGCCTGTGAAAGAGCCTGACAGAATCTTATTCCCTCTTTAACTTCCAAAACCCATTAACTTCTCTCTCTTTATAGCTGCCCTGACTGGTAAGGATTTTTTGAGAACAAAACACTTGAGCAGAGGAGCAGGAGCCAGGGCAGCCCCGGGCAGTGTCCCCATGCCCTGGCAGCTCCGTAGTGTGGGACCTGCCATGCTGGCTGCTCCTGAGCCCGTGGGCAGGTGAGCCCAGCCGGAGAGCAGCGGCTTTCCGCAGCTACAGGGAATTTCCTGGAAGAGCAGCACAGTGAGCCCAGTTCTGGATGGTGCCTCAGTGCAGGACTCCCTCTCCTTGGCTGGAACTCCTCTATCCCAACAGCAAGTTCAAAAAATAACGTAATGAAAACAGACTTTTTTTATTTTTCTTTTTTTTTCTTCTTTTTTTTTTTTTTTCCATTGCTCATTTTACTTTACTGAGCTACTGCATACGGAGCTGAATCTTTATTTTGGCTCCTGTCCTTCTGCAATATCATTACCCGCGCGCAGAGGAAAAGCCCTCTGGAGATTTCCAATCCAAACAGGCCCTTGTTTTATCTACAACTATTTGAGTACATGACCTCAGATAACCCCATGGCCAACTGTGTGCCAAATTCAAACTGCAGCCATGAGAACTTTAAATACAGAGAAGGTTTTCCAGCTTCCCTCTGAAGGGAAGACACTGAGTTTCTTGCTGTCCTTGGGGCTGGTGGAGGTGGGAAGCCAGGCTGTGCCCGGGAGTGTGTCCATGGAGCCATGGTGGCACCGCCATGCCACGGAGTTCACCTCTGCCACGGGAAGCTGCACACACGACTGACCTCTGCTACACGCACACACAGTCACTGTCCTCTCTGCTTCTCAGGGCTCTGCTCTGGCTTTGGATTACTGGAAAGACAAACAGCTGCACTTGGGCCAGCAGACTCATCTGTAAGGCTGTGTTTGGATTCCTCCGGACAGGGAAGGTTTTTCATCTTCATTAGCTGCTGTTACAGCCATATCCGCTGTTTTTCACTGGGTCAGAGCCTTCTGCTCTCTACTGCTGGTTATGACTCTACATCAATCAATTAATCTGGTATTTTGAATGAAATTCAGAAGACTTCGGTGTTTCATAGACAAGCAATGCACATGCCTGCCTCACTCTGCAAGTCCTTGGAAACAGCAGCACAGAGAGTTTAGGCACCAGAATTGGGAATGAGTATTTTTCACAGCAGTGCCCAACTTGCCTTTTCTCCCCAGATCAATACTTCTTCCTGTTGCCACAAACACATTAATATGAAGGAGGAGAAACAGGATCACACACTGGTTTGGGTTGGAAGAAGCCTTAAAGATCAGGGATGGGGCAGCCTCAGCTTCTCTGGGCAACCTGGGCCAGGGCCTCACCACCCTCACAGGGAAGAATTCCTTCCAAATATCCCATCGAACCCTGACCTCCTTCAGCTTAAGGCCATTTCCCATTGTTCTATCACTACATGCCCTTGTGAAAAGTCCCCCTCCGGGGCATGAATCCTAGAGCCAAATAAAAGTACAGACAAAAAAAAATCAGAAGCTCTAGGAACAGCCCAGGAATTCGGTCTTGACAGTCTCCGGATCAGTTTCTGACACTGTCACACTGAACACATGCCCACACTATTTCCCATTGGGAACCAGGCCCAGGACCCCCGGGAGCGGCTCTGCTTCTCCTCACTGGAATTGTCATGTCTGCAATGGGGCACTGGCCCCACGGAGCCAGGCCGAGGACACCAGATCACCTCACAGGTGGCTGTCCCAGCCGCACACCGCTCGCTTCCCAGAACACTACAAACTTCCTGGGACACGCCAGGCTTCCCGGGGCACGCAGGATTCCTGGGGCTCAGTGCAGAAACATTGAGCTTCAAATAAGCGTTTCTGCAGAGGCAGCGGCCCTCGAGGCGGAAGGCAGGAGGAGACCCCAGGCATTACTTTGGCCCCTCGAGTAGCCCCGATGCCTCGGTCGGGGCCCCGGGCACACCCAGCTCCCGGAGCGAGCCCAGCTCCGGTATCCCGCTGTCCGGCAGGCTGGTCACACCAACCCGGGGCAGTTTTCGGCTGTATGCAACATACATTCACATGCATTATCCAGAGACCTTTGCATTTCAAGGCTGTTGTTATTTTGATCTTTACAACCCCTGGAAAAAATGAGTTCAATTAAGTCTCATCATTAGGAATTTGCATAAGGTCACTTCAAGGCTTCGTGCATTTCCTCTGGTTCAGATCTCAGTGCTCTTGGTGTTTCCCCTCCTCATTTATAACCCCGTTGCTGTAGGGCATTTCAAGTAAATCATCCACCACTGGCTTCCTCTCTCCAGCAACTTGCATGGAGTTTTTCATTCAGGCTAAATGAAGCTTCAACTGCTCTGTACAGCAGCAGCCCAGTTAAAGGCATAGCATCACTTGCAGAGAGGGCAGCTTTCCCCTCAATAAAAAAAAAAAAAAGAAATTATTTTAATAAGAAGTGAATGAAGTAGTTTGGATTCCATTAGTCGGAGAAAACAGTTCAACTGCATTTGGCAGCACAAGTGCAAGAAATGAAACAATTCTTACATATTCTCTGGGAAATGCATTTGCTAAGCACAGAGAAGAGCCCTTTTCGCTTGGAATAATGGAGAAGCACTCTTGCAAGCTGTGAGCTGTGGTCAGCATGACCTAGAGCTGCAGCGAGGGGCATGACAGCTCTGAGCTGCCCGACATGCTGCAGTGTCTGGACACGGAGATAAGCACCCACCTCACTTTGAGCTGAAGCTCAAATTTCAACCTGCAAACCAGAGTTTGAACTGTCAGGAGAGTCCAAACTGAATGGACGTTACCAGGGTAGGGCTGACAGGCTGAGGATCCATCTGCTGAGCCAAAAGAGGGCAGCCCTGGAGCAAAGGGGCTCCTGGTGAGCCCCCCGGCAAGCTCTCCCTGTTTGGCTGGGATGGGGTGTGGAAGTGCCGGCCGGAGCTCGTCCAGCTGTGGGCTCACAGGGTTTTGGCCAGCACAGGCTTGTGCTGACCCAGCAGAGGCAGAGCCCCCCTGCTCCCCTCCCTGCGGCCGCACATCTGGGCAGCTGCAGAGTGAACTAGACTGGGGAGCTGAGTGGGGATAAAATTAACCATCTGCTTTTGACAGGTCCGTTTCAATTGGGATCAGTTCCCTGATCCAGCGGCCCTGCAGTTAAACAAGCACTTGTGCTAGGAAGAGGGGGGTGAGAGAGGGACTGGGGCAGGGGAGAGGCGAGAGCAGAGGCCTGGCTTCATCCGGCCACAGTGTCTGCCTACACAGACCTAAAACTCTCATGAAATCCTGGCAGAAGTGTCCCAGTCCCATTCCCAACAGATCCTCAGGGATCCTCCAGTGTTCTTCTGTCTCTCCTCTGCAAATGGCATGTAGGAGCCCAACTCATGGAGACACCATTCACACCCCTCACTGTACCCATAAACAGCACTGCACCATCACTGCACACCAGGCACGAATGAATCTTGTCCTACCTCAGACGCAGACCCTGGCTTAATTTTTCAGTCTTCCATATTTTTCTGTGATTTTCCGAAAGGGTATTTTCAACATTAAAACACAATAACGCATCAAACTAGTGGCGATCTTCCCACCTAACCTTTTCCCTCTATTTATTCCATGTCCTCTACTGACACAGCTATCTCCCTCCTGCTAAGCAACCGGCTCTGCACGCATGGATGACTCTTTGCAACCGAAAAAATAACTCGGCTGATGCAGCTTAGGTAGGAGAATCTGAGTGTGTGCATTCCTCCTGCGGCTGGCCCCAGGAAAAGGACACCCTGCCACTTCCAAACCTGGGAGGTCTTTGAGAGCTTGGCAGCAGTCCCCTGGGAGGCCCATCATTAGCCATTTCAAACTGGCTATAGTGCAGGGCTGAATGGAAGCTCTGGACAAAGCCCCCGCGGAGCTATCCGTCAGGAAAGGCTCCCGATCCTGGCAGGGGCTGTTAACAGTAACAATGATGACAATATAGCTGGGATTTTCAGGGGTGGGGACTTCAAAGAAGCCCTAAAGAGGTATTTTTCATTAAGGAGTAAGAAAGCAGCTGAGTATTGTTTTTGGCACTAAAGCTGAATATGAATGTTACTGCGGTAAGTCACAGATCAGCGACAGCATAAATTGACACTGATTTAAATATGCATGTGCTGCCTTTCAGTGTTTCTCCCATTCCATCGGGTCTGCAACCCTCGGACCATCCCTCATAGATCTTGGCATGTTCCAACGTTCCATCTTTATGAACAGCCACAAGCAGCCAGCAAGCCCCTTAGAGCGGCTATGATGTGCCACTGCTGTGACCTTACAGACAGCACAGTGCCACACTGGTGTGCTGGCTCAGGGCTCCAGCCTGAGCCCCATGTCACATGCAGCCTCCCCACAGCTGACACACCAGCTCAGACTGGGAGTGAGCCTGGGTCTCTCTAGGCGGGAACGACAGGGAAACCACAGCTGCCAGCAGGAGAGTCACAGGGGCTGTTGGGGCACAGGGACTACTCTGCAGTGAAACTCCAAAGCTGTGATTCTGTAAGGGGGAAAAGGAAGACAATCATAAAAAAAGTATCAGAAGGACACCATGAAATACTCTCACGACTGCAAGGCCTTCTTGTAACTGTGAGAATTTACTGCTTACACTGCTGTCTACTGTACGGACCAAGAGAATGGGCCTGTGAACAGGAGTGCACCAAGCTGTGCCAGAGGAGTTTTAGAGTCAGTATTAGGCAGAATGGTCAAGCATTGGAACAGGCAGCACAGCCTGGAGGGATTTAAAAGCTGTGTGGATGTGGCACTTGGGGATATGGTGGCCTTGGCAGTCCTGGGGAACTGGCTGGATTTGATGATCTTGGATGACTTTTCCAACTTGAATGATTCTATGGCAAAACCATAACAAGAATATTCCATCAGCAGCCATGGCCTGCCCTCACCAGCCTTTTCCTGGCTGAGATGACCAAAGGGCTCCCCAAGCCCAGCCAGACCCAAGCCTCACACCCTCCTCTCGGACAGCCCGTCAGCTTTGCCAGGCTGAGTTTAGACGCGCTGTGTGGCTCACAGTGTCCCATTGTAACCACCTGTGGTTTGTGTCCCTTTGAGCCGAGTCCAGCCCAGAGCCCAGGGCCAGTTTTCCCCCCCGACAGCCAAAGCCCGGAGCTATCATATCCAGTCAGCACAGAGAAAGTGCCTGCAGGGTTTGCGGCGCAGATTGACTTTCACACCTCGCTGGCCACACAGAAGAAACCCAATCTAAACAGCGTAACTTTGCATAACCGATTATTTTCACTGGGGTAATCTGAGCCCGCCAGTAAATGCCAGTAAATGTGGTTGATCCAGGGAAGGCCCCACTCAGGGGAGGAATGGCCCCATGGCCGCGGGCAGCCGGAGCGAGGGCTGGCCAGGGTGAGAGAGGCTGGGCCCGGCTGCGCTGTGGGTTTGGTCCTGGGAGCCAAGGCTCAATCCTTCGGCGCAGGGCAGTGTCTGCACAGAGGGAACAACTTCTTAGTGCCCAACTCATTTGCACAGTCAGGAACTGGAGTGTGCAAAGCCACGCCGAGGGAAGCGGCGCAGCCAGAGCCGTGAGGTGGGCTGGGGGGCAAGAGCTGTCCGGCTTTACTTGATGTCTTCTTAACTTTTTTTTCCACCATGTCCTAGATATTTTGAGAGGCTTCAGCTTTCAGGCTGACTCCCCAGTGACCTATTATCCCTGCACATCAATCACTCTATCCTGTCACCAAACAGCCATTCACATGACCTTGTTTGTAGGGAACCGTGTTCCTCCTCTAACTCTGTCACCAACTTCCTTCTCTCCAACTACCAGTTCATTTCCTCCTGCAGGACCAAGCTCAGTGATCTCCCCTTATTTAAAGTCCATGAAATTAGACTGTCAAATTAAAACTCCAACAGAGGTTCCTGGTCCACCCACACCTCTGCAGGACACCACCCATCCTCGCTGCCAAGCCCCAGGATCAGGCTGCCAGAGGTGAAACAGTCCATGCCACAGGTACACCTGAGATGTAACTTGTTCCTGCAATCCCTTGTGACTAAAAAGCACTGATCCAGCTGCAGATGGGGACTCCCATTTCAGCTGCATCAGTCTCAACATCTGGCTGCCCGTGTGCCCCCTCCCCAAACGTGAGCTGCAAACATGAGGAATGGATAGGTAGGTAGGGGACATGGGGTGTGGGACACCCTGCAGGACACCTGTAACCGTAGGCATTTTAAGGGGAAGTAAGGAAAATAAACTTTGCTATGCTCACCTCAGACATCAGATACTCTCCCACTTCACTAAAATGCCTCAGCAGGAGCAGCTCCCCCAGAAACCCTGGAGGGATTTAAAAGCTTGGGGATGGGAATGGAGAAGCTTCTGGGGATGAGACAAAAACAGGCTTTCACCTGCATCCTGCCCCAGCACTTCCCTGAATAAAAGGGTGATCAACTAAGATCATGTGTCTTGAATTAAGACAAGTAAATCATCCAAATCCCCTTGTCCAGAGAAAAGACAATGACTCACAAGAAGCATGTCCTGAATGTTACGTTTTCCACCTTTGCCAAAACCCCTACGCTGTCATTCCTCCCTCTAAGGTAGCTCAGCCAGATCCTACCTTCGGCTTAGAGCATGCAGCATAGCTGCATTTCATCACAATAACTGAAAGATGTCATTTTCATCAAGACTGACACAATGTATGAATTGTGAAACTCATTTAAAAGCTTTCTGTTTCTCCTTTCACCAGGAGACTGCTGTACCTGGCCCTGTTTCTGTGTCCCTTTTTCTGTATGGTCCTTGGATGAGAGGGTTCACACAAACACAAAACGGTCTGTTCCATCAAGTCAGTCATTCAAACCATATGCACCTTACGGGGTCAAGGTCTCCCTTCCCGAAAAGCCCAAAAAACCCTACATATGTTGCTGACCATCTTCATTATCAGCTGGAAGTGCCTCTGCAGCAGTAGATGTCAAAGACAATCATGTACCACATGTCACCAGGATCCATGGACACATGGTTTTGGTGTAGGGCATCACCTCGTCCAATTAATACTATGAATGACAGATATAGTTTGTTTTATGACAGTCAGAACTTATACAGTTTAATGCCTAAAGCTCTTCATATAAATGTTGCTGAGCAATTACAGATCTGTCAAATTCTACACTGAAGCCATGTGTAGCTCAGCAAATAGTGCTGACTCCAAGGAAAGCTCCAAACACACTTGGAGATCCCACATTCCTCCAGAGGAACAAAGGTCTGCTGCCAGCACTGATGCTGCTCTGGCAAACACTGCAGAGCTGGGATGGCTGCAGAACTGCGCAGTCCCCACGGTGCACACAGCAGGAGTTAATGGCATTTGCAACAACAGGACAACGGCTTTGTACAGATTCTCAACAGGACTTGGGAACACATTGCCTTAAGTTGATCAGAGGGCTGGAGCCCCTCTGCTCTGGAGCCAGGCTGGGAGAGCTGGGGGTGTTCACCTGGAGAAGAGAAGGCTCCAGGGAGACCTCAGAGTCCTTTCCAGGGTCTAAAGGGGCTCCAGGAGAGCTGGAGAGGGACTTGGGACAAGAGCCTGGAGGGACAGGACGAGGGGGAATGGCTTCCCTCTGCCAGAGGGGAAGGGTTAGATGGGATATTGGGAAGGAATTCTTCTCTGTGAGGGTGGTGAGGCCCTGGCCCAGGTTGCCCAGAGAAGCTGTGGCTGCCCCTGGATCCCACGAAGTGCCCAAGGCCAGGTTGGATGGGGCTTGGAGCAACTTGGGGTAGTGGGAAGTGTCCCGGCCCATGGCAGGGGCCGGAAAGAGATTTAAGGTCCCTTTGAGCCCAAACCACCATGATAATGCCTGTGCCCACACTGAGATGTTTAGAAGGATCCTACCTGCCACTATTCAGTGCTCTTGATCTGTGGAGGAAAATAAAGGCCTGGAGTTCTACTGCCCCTGAGCTGCTAATGAAGCTGGTCTCTCCATTGGGAAAACCAGAACTTTGCCATGACAATATTGAACTCTCAATGTACCAGGTCTCTCAAATAATGAGACCCACTGGTTGCACTGCTGATTTATACACAGGCTATTCATCCTGAGAACCCCCCAGTATAAACATACAGCCATTCAAACACCAGGACCTGGCCAACCCATCCTCACCATGACATACAAACAAAGAGCATCATAAGGGCACCAATGTCAAAAAGGAGGAGAAACTCCACAGTGTATAAAACATGGGAATTTTGACTTCTTGACACAGTCAATACACTGAACCATGACCTCAGGAGGCACAGGGGACTGGAAACCAACAGAACTTAAATTGGCTACAAATCTCTTGTTTTCTCATGACATTTGAGAGAAACCATGGGGATGGTTTCTTCAGAACACATGGGAGTTAGAGCTGTGTCACTGCCTTCTCCAGAGAGTTCCCTGCTTTCCTTACAGTCACTCCATCACTGCCACCCGCTGACCTTTCATTACTTTCTCCCAGTGCACCAGCATCTCTGCTGACCAACGCACTTCACAGTCTGTCCAAACCCACGAGAGGAAGAAAAAGCCTTGTACAGGCTGTATAAAAGGACATTTACTCTGCACTACATTGTGTCTTCTTTTCTATGCTAGTCTAAATACAAGTGCTGTTTTCACTGCCAATCGTTGTTTGCTTGTGCTGTTTCCACTGGCTAAACCCAGCATTCTTCCAGCTAGTGTTGCCCTCCAGGAAAAACCACACATTCATACCTTTCTTGCATTTAGCACAGGAGAACTAAACTGGTTCCCAGGAATAAGGATGACTTCCTCAAAAGAAAACATTTGCTGTCAGCTGAGGTTTGACCTCTAATGGCTAATTTGGCATCATCATTTTGAGCACTGGAATATATAACACCGTGAAAAATTAACAGCTTCCCCCTCCCCCCCGCTGAAGTTTAATATCCGCCTGCAGCTTTGCAAGTGAAAATAAAAGAAAGGAAATAAATACCCAAACCGAAACCTCGGGTATGGTCTCTCACATACATCCATAAAAAGAACCTCAAGACAAAGATCTATAAAGGATATTTCACTGGAAACCAAGCTTTTGCAGACACTGAGAAAGAAAGTCTGCAACATGAGACCGTCTTCCTTGAAGAAACACAGCTGATCTGCTGCATTCCCAGCTCCGACTGCCACTGGGCTGTGTAAAACATAAACTTCACGCTAACCCTATGAAAACAGTCAACATGAGAGAGAGACAACAGTCTGCTCTGAGCTGCTGAAAGGGGAAAAAAAACTCTCAGGCTGTCATTCTCCCCTTGCTGTGACCTTCATGCTCCACTGAATTTCTGAAGATACTGAAATCTTGGCAGGGAAGTGTACAGTCTGTGGGAACCAGGCAGCGCCGGCCGCGCTCGCTGTTGAGAATTAGGCCCAGTCGGGCCCTTTTTTTGGGGGACTCTGAGTTTTACGTGGCCAGGAGCACAGGGTTAAACCAGATCCAGGCTGGGAATTTTACAGGATTGGTGCTCTATGCACTCGAGTATAGTGTGGCAGAGAGCTGTCATGGACAGTGCGCTGCTCACCCACCTGCCTGGCACCCAAAAACTGCAGCTTGCTCAGTATCCATTGGGATCTCCAGTACCTAAAGGGGCTCCAAGAGAGCTGGAGAGGGACTGGGGACAAGGGCCTGGAGGGACAGGACAAGGGGGAATGGCTTCTCACTGCCAGAGGACAGGGTTAGATTAGATATTGGGAAGAAATTCTTGGCTGTGAGGGTGGGGAGGCCCTGGCACAGGTTGCCCAGAGAAGCTGTGGCTGCCCCATCCCTGGAAGTGTCCAAGGCCAGGTTGGACGGGGCTTGGAGCAATGTGGTCTAGTGGAAGGTGTCCCTGCC
Organism: Cephalopterus ornatus; assembly: GCA_013396775.1. Taxonomy (NCBI): domain Eukaryota; kingdom Metazoa; phylum Chordata; class Aves; order Passeriformes; family Cotingidae; genus Cephalopterus; species Cephalopterus ornatus. The sequence continues at coordinate 124,388 of VZRE01011295.1, read as the reverse complement.
AAGTGGCAGGGAGGTTAGAACTGGACGAGATCCTTTCCAACCCAAACCATCCTGTGATCTTTGTGCTGCTTTGGCATGTCCCCACAGCCTTGCATGAACTCTCCCTATGGCTTATAAAGCCTCAGAGCTTAGCAAATAAAAATCTCAACCAGAGACTCGAAAGAAGCAGAATTTGCCATGACAAACTGTCCCAGAGTCTGATGGTGTTTAACGACCGCTGTGCAGAGCCACTGCACACAAAGGGCTCAGTCCGTGAATGGGGCGCGGTGCCAGGGCGAGGTGCTCTCACCACTCAGCCCTCACACTCAGACAGTCCCGGACAAGTACCTTTGGAGGGCAATTCGCTCCCTCAACAGTGTCTGTTGAGGCAGAATAATACCAGTTGTGCTTCCTGGCTGGAGCCTCTGCAGCACAAGCTGCAGATTACATCGAAATTGCCAAGCCCAGGATAAACAAAAAGATTAAGAGGGCCTTACCCTTTGTGTTGAACAATCGCACTCTGAAGCAAGAAATCACAGCCCACGTCATGGGCAGGCACAGGGCTGAGCCTGGGTTTGGGTGACAGGCTGGGGAGGAGTAAGCAGCTCACTCACACATCTGGGGAAACCACAGATGCTCTTAATCACAGGTTTTCCTGACCTGTAGGTGCTGACAAATTGCATCCTATGGGTGAACCTTTTATTAAACCACAGAGGGTTTCCAAATGATATTCTCTTTCTCAGCATTCCCAAGTCATCGAAATCCAGTGCACATGACCCTTCTTAATTCTTCATTTAGATGGTGACACAGCCCTTTCCAAAGAGATTTCAGGGCTGAAAGGAAGTAAATGGGGATGTGATGTTGCATCAGTGGAAAGCAGCTCAAAAGCTGAATTGAGGGCTTCAAGAACTGACATTTTCGAATTCTTTGATGATCGCCTCAACCCTGTTTGAGCTGAAGATGCTTTTTTTCCTAAGTGACTCCTGAGACAAACCCCTTGCTGTCTGCTGGGACAGAAACACCTCACAAAATATGCAGCCTTCAAACTCTACTGTTTTTATTCTGTGCATGAGGAAGGATAACTAGTACTTTTAAATGAATAAAGTGACTTGCTCAGGCCATGAAAGGTGACCACAAAACAAAATTGCCCTGGTTCCACTTCCATGCCACTCTAGAGCAGGAGATAGCTGCTCTGCTCTCAAGTGAGTGAGAAAGACGATGCCTGGCAGTTCTCATCATCGTCTGGACCGACAGAGCAACCCACATAAAAGAGGAAAAGAAGCCTGCTGATCAGATTGGTGTGACAGAGGCTCATGAGAGACATGCACATTTTCAATCTAAACGACAGCTTGAGGGATCTATATTACTAATTATCGACTAATATTGCCAGAGTTCCCAGGCTGGCTTCAAAGGTTCTCGCAAAGTGCCCCAAGCATAGGGTTTCCATCTCATCATAAGGCCTTTTTCTTTGTCCCTGCTAAATGGATTGCTCCATCCCAGGCTCCCTCTGCGTAAATCAGCTTGCACATGATGAGCTTTGCAGCAACGAAATTCGTTACCTCAACCACAAAAACCCAGAAACATTTGCTGCAACTGTTAGAATGCTTTTGCACCTAATTTAAAAAAAAAAAAAAAAAAAAAAAGGTGGTTTCCTCTCTTCCTCCCCCCTCTTTCCCGCCTACTCCTAATTCCTTGCTAACACCTTTGCAAAGGCTGGGGTGAGTGGTTTGGAAACTGAAAGAGCAGGGAAGGTGGGGGGGGGGGGCGCAAAAAAAGGGGGAAAAA